>JARGCV010000284.1:355000-530000 GCA_034064705.1 Bothrops alternatus | reverse complement strand
GAGCCATATAATTTAATAATTAGCAACCAATAAATAAATAAGTGCCCTTTCCCTCCGATTGTTCAACCCATAGGAAAAAAAGAGGGACAGTACCGTTTTCTCCTCCCGCAGGTACATAGTCTGTGACATAGGATCGGAGGAACCAGCAACCATCTTATATGCTTCCGAGCTCCAAACTAAATAAAAATAATAATTCAATTTGTTTGATCACAAACATTGATATATCCTGGCTCTCCTTCAACTGGTTCAACCCTTCCATTCCAGACTTTCCAGGACAAAATTGATCTCTGTTTTTCATAATTCTTCCATTTCATAATTTTGGGCCCCCACCACCTTCAACCATCCTGGTTCTTTTGAAATCATAATGCAGGATTTTAAATGACGAGAGCTTGCCACAAGCCAGTTTGCTGGGGGGGGGCATGGGTGGGGGGGGCTCAGGGTGTGGTTGTGGGGTTTCAGTCCATGCCCTTCCTCTGTCGTGTAAGGAAAACAGGACACTAGTCCTCATGGTTCCAAAATAAGAATGGGCTGGTTTAGGTAGGAATTACAATCAGTGGTAGCACCTGAAGTGGGCGGAGTTAATTCTTGGAGGGGAGACCACTAAGAAATACCAAAGCCATAGGCTAAACTTCCAAGTGGGGTCTTACCAAGGCATTATAAATATCATTTTATAATTCCTTGGTAAGACCACACTTAAAATACTGATTTTGGTTGCCACAATGTAAAAAAGGTGAGACTCTGGAAAGAGCAACAAAGTTGATTAAAGGTCTATGAAAAGCGATTGCAGGAATTTCATATGTCTAGTTTAATGAAGAGAAGGACGAGGGGGGACAGGATAGCAGTCTTCCAATATCTTAGGGGCTGCCCCAAAGAAGAGGGAGTCAAGCTGTTCTCCAAAGCCCCTGAAGGCAGGACAAGAAGCAACGGATGGAAACTCATCAAGGAGAGAAGCAACCTAGAACTAAGGAGAAACTTTCTGACAGTTAGAACAATTAACCAGTGGAACCACCTGCCTCCAGAAGCTGTGAATGCTCCAACACTGGAAGTTTTTAAGAAGAGACTGGACAGCCATTTGTCTGAAATGGTATAGGGTTTCCTGCCTGAGCAGGGGGTTGGACTAGATGACCTCCAAGATCCCTTCCAACATTGTTGTTGTTATTATTATTATTATTATTATTATTATTATTATTATGATGATGATGATGTCCACGAGTCATGAAGGGGCCATAGTTCTCCCATGCTGGCTCAGGAATTCTGGGAGTTGAAGTCCACGAATCATAAAAGAGCCAAGGTTGCCTACCCCTGGTCTAGTGTTAATCTTGATGGCCATCAACAGGCACATAGAGATAAACAACGTTTACATATCATTCAAAAGAGATCATCTAAAGGCCCAAATTGAAACAAATAAAAAGAGCAAAACACCGCCCTGTCAGCAATCAACACAGAGATAAGCAGAGAGCAACAAAAAAATTAATATTAGACCCACAATCGAACGGTAAACAATAGTCTAATAATCAAGGGGCTATCAGTTCAAATATAGGTAGTCCTCGATGTACCACAATTGAGACCAACATTTCTATTGTTAAGTGAGCGTGGCCCCCTTTTACGAACTTTCTTGCCCCAGTTATTAAGGGAATCAGTGCAGTTGTTAACGATGAGTAAAGTTGTATTAAGTGAACGTGGCTTCGCTGGTCAGGAGGTCGAAAAAGGGGATCACACGACACTGGGACACTGCAACCGTCATAAAGAGGAGTCAGTCGCCATTTTGTTCACGTGACCAGGGGGAGGCCACAATGGTTGTAACTGTGAAAAAAGGCCATGTCAACTTTCTTCAGTGTTGTCACTTTGGACGGTCACTAAATGAACTGTTGTAAGTTGAGGATTTCCCGTGAGGTAACCATAAACAACAGCCTCATCAAGGAATCGCCAAAAGCACTCCCACCAATACTGACAAGGCAAGACAGTGTAGAAACACAGAGAGCAAACCCCACTGACCCCCTTCTAGCACTGATGATGTTACCTAGTTGGGTCATGAAACGTCTGCAAGAAGACAACCAAGTTCAGAAAGCACCAAGGACCCCACAGCTCCTCCTCCTCCCCCTCCTCCCCCTCCTCCCCCTCCTCCTGCTCCTGCTCCTGCTCCTGCTCCTCCTCCTCCCTGCAAACCCACTCCCTTCTAGCATTGATGATGTTACCTAGTTGGGTCATGAAATGTCTGCAAGAAAACAACCAACTTCAGAGAGCACCAAGCACCCCACAATCCTCCTCCTGCTCCTCCTGCTCCTCCTGCTCCTCCTCCTGCTCCTGCTCCTCCTCCCTGCAAACCCACTCCCTTCTAGCATTGATGATGTTACCTAGTTGGGTCATGAAATGTCTGCAAGAAAACAACCAAATTCAGAGAGCACCAAGCGCCCCACAATCCTCCTCCTGCTCCTCCTGCTCCTCCTGCTCCTCCTCCCTGCAAACCCACTCCCTTCTAGCACTGATGATGTTACCTAGTTGGGTCATGAAACGTCTGCAAGAAAACAACCAAGTTCAGAGAGCACCAAGCGCCCCACAATCCTCCTGCTCCTGCTCCTGCTCCTCCTCCTCCTCCCTGCAAACCCATTCCCTTCTGGCACTGATGATGTTACCTAGTTGGGTCATGAAACGTCTGCAAGAAAACAACCAAGTTCAGAGAGCACCAAGCGCCCCACAATCCTCCTGCTCCTGCTCCTCCTCCTCCTCCCTGCAAACCCATTCCCTTCTGGCACTGATGATGTTACCTAGTTGGGTCATGAAACGTCTGCAAGAAAACAACCAAGTTCAGAGAGCACCAAGGACCCCACAGCCCTCCTCCTGCTCCTGCTCCTGCTCCTCCTCCTCCAACCCCATATTCCCTTCTGGCACTGATGATGTTACCTAGTTGGGTCATGAAAGGTCTGCAAGAAAACCACCCAGCTCAGAGAGCACTGAGGACCCCCCCCCCAAATTCACCCCTGAGCTCCAAATATTCTCTTCCATTGGTCAAGAGAACAACAAGCGATGTTCCTGGCCCAAAAGACAGGCAGCAGGGATGGTCTATGTAGTCACACAGACTGAAGCCAAAGCTGAAGGGTGGAAGGTCGCGTGGAACTAGAGTTATTTCATCACTTCTCCAGCCTCTTAGAAGGCTTCAGAAGCCGGGTAGGAGCTACTTTTAATGAGCAGTGAGGCCTCCAAAATTCGCAAGCCAGGTCCATTCCTGGTTCCTCCACTCCGCCCCCCTCTAGCTGACCGCTCTGCTTTTCCACTCACATTCTGCCATGATCTTGGCTTGCAAGAGCTGAAATTCAGGGCATCGTGGTTTCCCCACCCAGGCCAGCCACCATCCCAAGGGCGGGGGCCAAGGCTAAAGATTTTCCCATCATTCCAAGCGGTCCTTGTGATGTAGCGTGTGACATCACAGATCGGGCGATGGGCCAGCTTTTCCCCGCGGTCTGGGGGGGAGGCACTACAATGCCCAGTATCCACAACTATTTTTCTTGTATTTCCTTCTTCCTTCCTTTTTCTTGTGTTTTCTTCCATCTCTTTCTCTCCCTTCCTTTTCTATCATTTTCCTTCTTTTTTTCCTTCCTTCCTTCCATCCATCCATTTCTCTTATCCCTGCATCTTTCCTCGCCTTCCTTCTTCCTCTATCTCTCCCTCTCCCTTCCTTTTCTATCCACCATTCTTCTTCCTTCCTTCCTTCTTTCCTTTCTTCCTTCCTTCCTTCCCTTCCCTCTCCATCTTCTCCTCTTCACTTTCCCCCCTCCCTCCCTTCCTTTTGCTCCCTTCCTTCCTTCATCTCTTTCTCTCCCTTCCTTTTCTATCATTTTCCTTCCTTCCTTCCTTACATCCATCCATCTCTCTTATCCCTGCATCTTTCCTCATCTTCCTTCCTTCTTCCTCCCTTTCTCTATCTCTCTCCCTCTCCCTTCCTTTTCTATCTATCATTCTCCCTCCCTCCTTCCTTCCTTCTCTCTCTTCCCATCATCCCCTCTTCATTATTCCCCTCCCTCCCTCTCTGAGCTTGGTTGTCTCCTTGCAGACGTTTCATTACACAACTAGGTAACCTCATCAGTGCTAGAAGGGAGTGGAGTTTGCAGGGAGGAAGGAGGAGGAGGACTGTGGGGTTCTTGGTGCTCTCTGAGTTTGTTTGTTGTCTTGCAGACATTTCATGACCCAAACTAGGTAACATCATCAGTGCTCGAAGGGAGTGGGATTTGTGGGGGGGAGGAGGAGGAGGAGGAGGAGGAAGGGGACTGTGGAGTCCTTGGTCCTTTCTGATCTTAGCTGTTTTCTTGCAGACATCTCATGACTCAACTAGCTAACACCATCAGTGCTAGGGCTTGCTCCCAGTAGCTTGCCCGGCCAGTACTGGTGGGGTTGCGGCTTTCTCCTCGGTGATTCCTTGATTAGAGGATTATTTTCTGCTCGAATGTTTGTCTGGTGTTATTTCCCACTTATCTGAGTATTGGCTACTGAAGGGGACCATTCTGGTTCTCCCCCCCCCCGGCTTCTTTATTGTCTCTTTTGAATGGTGTGTAAATGTGGTTTATCTCTGTGTGTCCGTCGATGACTAATTTGTCCGAATGCTAAGCTTTCAGGAACTCACTTGCATTTTTTGGGATTAAGCTTAAGTCTAGCATGCTCAACCTGAAACCAGGGCTGAATCTGTCCACACATTGTGAGACTGTGGAGTTTCCGTCATCGACAGTTTTAAATAATTATCGTCCAGTCTCCAACCTTCTCTTTTTGGGGAAGGTTGTTGAGAAGGTGATGGCACTCCAACTCCAACGGTCCTTGAATGAAGCTTATTATCTGGGCTCTCAGCAGTCTGGGTTCAGGTCCGGTTACAGCACAGAAACTGCTTTGGTCGCGCTGACCGATGATCTCTGGCGGGCCCGGGATAGACGTCATTCCACTATCCTGGTGCTTCTTGACCTCTCAGCGGCATTCGATACCATCGACCATGGTATCCTTCTGCGCCGGTTGGAGGGGCTTGGAGTGCGGGGCACCGTTCTACGGTGGTTCACCTCCTACCTCTCTGGCCGGTCGCAGTCGGTGTTTGCAGGAGGTCAGAGATCGGCTCCAAGGTCTCTTCCATGTGGAGTTCCTCAGGGGTCTGTTCTCTCACCTCTGCTTTTTAACATCTACATGAAGCCGTTGGGTGAGATCATCCGCCGACACAGGGTGAGTTGTCATCAGTATGCTGATGATACTCAGCTTTATATCTCTACCCCGTGTCACTACAGTGAAGCAGTGGAAGTGATGAACCGGTGCCTGGAGGCTGTTGAGGTCTGGATGGGTGCCAACAGGCTCAGACTCAATCCCGACAAGACGGAGGGCTATGGGCTCTGCCTCCCAAGGACAATTCCAACTGTCCGTCCATTACCCTTGGGGGAGAAGTTTTGTCCCCCTCGGAGAGGGTTCGTAACTTGGGTGTCCTCCTTGATCCACAGCTAAGTTTAGAATACCATTTTTCGGCTGTGGCGAGGGGGGCATTCGCCCAGGTTCGCCTGGTGCGCCAGTTGCGGCCCTATTTGGACTGGGAGTCACTCCTCACAGTCACCCATGCCCTTGTCACCTCGAGATTTGACTACTGTAATGCTCTCTACATGGGGCAACCTTTGAAGAATGTCCGGAGACTGCAAGTAGTCCAGAATGCGGCCGCGCGAGCCGTCTTGGGTCTCCCAAGACATGCTCATATCACTCCAGCTCTCCGTGAGCTGCACTGGCTACTGATTGGTCTCCGAACACAATTCAAAGTGTTGGTTATGACCTATAAAGCCCTTTATGGCAATGGACCAGGATACTTGTGGGACCGTCTTCTGCCCCATGAATCCCAGCGACCGGTTAGGGCGCATAGGGTTGGCCTCCTACGGGTCCCATCTGTTAAACAATGCCATCTGGCGGGGTCTAGGGCAAGGGCCTTCTCCGTTGCTGCCCCAGCCCTCTGGAACCAGCTTCCCTCAGAGGTCCGTACTGCTTCCTCCCTCCTAGCTTTCCGGAAAGTGCTGAAGACACATCTATGCCGACAGGCTTGGGGCATATGAGCTGTGCTCTGCCCCTCGGCCCTAAGAGTGTCCCGCCATCAGCGGCTGCGAATTGATTGTGTTTGTATGGGGTATGAATGTGGTTAATTTTAAAATTGTTATTGTATTCTTGTTGTGAGCCGCCCTGGGTCTTCAGAGAGGGGCGGCATATAAGTGTGAATAAAAGTAAAAGTAAAGTAAAGACTTACAACCGTTTGCTTAGTGACCGTTTGAAGTGACGAGGACACGGGGAAAAAAAGTGACTTCAGAACCTTTTTCACACGACCGTTGCAAGCATCCCTGGTGTCGCATGATCAAAATTCAGATGCTCAACAACTGACTCATATTTACGACGGTTGCAGTGTCCCAGGGTCACCGGATCCTCTTTTTACGACCTTCTGACCAACCAAATCAAAAGAGAAACACCAATCAAATAAAATGTATCTGGCGTATAGTTGAGGCTTGACGTGAGGAGTGAGGAATGTTTACCAAATCAGACGTTTACAAAGACTAATACCTAATGTTGTATTTTAAGTTCTATGATGATTGCTTCTTAATATGATCTTATGTTTAATGTTGATTGCTTTAATAAAAAAAATTTTTTTTAAAAAAAAAGGGAAGTCAGGTTCTCTTATTAACTTACCAACTGCAGGGGTTCTCTTAGCAAGAGATATGCTAAAGTGGGGCAAAGCTTACTTAACCATTGTCTCACATAGCGATGGAATTTTGGGGCTCAATTGTGGTCATAAGTTAAGGACTACCTGTATCCTGTTGAGGAGACCCAAACTCTTACACTCTCCATTTCATTGTTCCTTTTTCGGGAGGAAAAAAAAATATATCTTGTATTCTTAAACAAAGCCCGCGTCGGTTTCTGATGGTGCTGCTAAACCCCTTCCACAGAACCAACCAGGTTAAAAAATGGTGCCGCATTTAACTTGACTTCACACTTCGCTGGCAAATTTAAAAGCTATCCGCCTTTTACAACTGGCTAATAATCTTATGTTTTTTTTTGCTGCCACAGAAACGTAACTGGAACAAAATAAGAGAGAGCCAAATGGAAAAACTTTCCACCTGGGTGGCAGGGCCATTATTTCGTAAACGGATTGGGGGTAAAAAAAAAAAAAGACTAATGAAAAGGAGAGTTTTAGGAACTCTGAGTGGCCACCTGTTAATGGTGGAACTCCTTGCCACAAGATGGTGGTAACACAAGAACATAAGAACATAAGAAGAGCCATGCTGAATCAGGCCAAAGCCCATTGAGTCCAGCATTCTGTGTCACACAGTGGCCCACCAATTGTTTGTACATGGGGATCTTGAGCAGAAAGAGAAGGCAAAACCCTCCCTTTCCCTTGACCCCCAACAAATGGTACTCAAGGGAATCCTGCCTGCCTCAACCAACATAGAGGCGGCACATGGACATCCGTTTTAATAGCCACCGATACACTTGGCATTCATGAATCTGTCTGACCCTGCCTTGAAGCTATCAAACCTGGAAGGTGTTTAAAACCGTTTTGCAATGGTTGTGTGAAAAAACGACTGAGTCCTTTTTTTCAGTGCTGCTGTTAAATTTGAGAGGCCATAAATATATTGATGTAAGTCAAGGTCTACCTGTATTTGATTTGTATTTGAAGAGGAGAGGAGAGGAGAGGAGAGGAGAGGAGAGGAGAGGAGAGGAGAGGAGAGGAGAGAACAAAATAAAGAATGGAGAATACAATATAGAATATAGAGAATAGAATAGAATATAGAGAATAGAATAGAATAGAGAATAGAGAACAGAATAGAGAATAGAATATAGAGAATAGAATAGAATAGAATAGAATAGAATAGAATAGAATAGAAGAGAAGAGAAGAGAAGAGAAGAGAAGAGAAGAGAAGAAGAGAAGAGAAGAGGAGAATAGAGAACAAAATAAAGAATGGAGAATACAATATAGAATATAGAGAATAGAATAGAGAACAGAATAGAGAATAGAATCGAGAATATAGAATATAGAGAATAGAATAGAATATAGAGAATAGAATAGAATAGAATATAGAGAATAGAATAGAATAATAGAGAACAGAAGAGAGAATAGAATATAGAGAATAGAATAGAGAATAGAGAACAGAATAGAGAATAGAATAGAATAGAATAGAATAGAATAGGAGAGGAGAGGAGAGGAGAATAGAGAACAAAATAGAGAATACAATATAGAATATAGAGAATAGAATAGAATAGAGAACAGAATAGAGAATAGAATATAGAATATAGAATATAGAATATTTTCTGAATTTTTTCCGAACTTTCAACATCTTTTTTGTGATATGGTGACCAAAATTGGTTGCAGTATTCCAGCTGTGGTCTTAGTAAGGCTTTATAAAGTGGTACGAATACTTCACATGATCTTGATTCTATGCCTGTTTATACAACCCAGGATTGTATTAGCTTTTTCACCTGCTGCTGCACACGGCTGGCTCATAGTCAAGGGATCGTCCACTAGGACTCCAAGGTGCCTCTCACAGTTGCTGTTTTTACGCCAGGTCTCGCCCAATCTGTATTTGTGCCTTTGGTTTTTCCTGCCTAAGTGTAAGACTTCGATTTTTATCCACATTGAAACTCATTCTGTTGGATAGGGCCCATAGTTTCGGTTTGTCGGGATTTTTTTTTTTGGATCCTGAGTTTGTCTTCTGGGGTGTTGGCTACTCCTGCCCGTTTGGTGTCATCTGCAAATTTGATGAGTTCCCCTTCAATTCCCTCATCTAAGTCATTGATGAAGATATTGAAGAGTGCTGGGCCTGAGACGCAACCATGTAGTACCCCACTGCTAACTTCTCTCTATGTGAATGTAGTGCTGTTGATGACTACTCATTGAGTATAGTTTGTCAGCCAGCTACAGATCCATCTGGTGGTGTTGTCTATTGTCTATTTGTATTATATTTGCATTGTTATTCTATTTTATTCTATTCTATTCTATTCTATTCTATTCTATTCTATTCTATTCTTGTAATTCTATTCTATCCTATTCCATTCTATTCCATTCCATTCCATTCCATATATTCTGTTCTGTTCTGCTCCGTTCCATATATTCTATTCTATTCTATTCTATTCTATTCTATTCTATTCTATTCTATTCCTGTAATTCTATTCTATCCTATTCCATTCTATTCCATTCCATTCCATATATTCTGTTCTGTTCTGTTCTGTTCTGCTCCGTTCCGTTCCGTTCTCTTCCATATATTCTATTCTATTCTATTCTATTCTATTCTATTCTATTCTATTCTATTCTATTCTATTCTATTCTATTCTATTCTATTCTATTACATTACAACAGGCTCAAACTCAACCCCGACAAGACGGAGTGGCTACGGGTTCTGCCTCCCAAGGATAATTCAATCTATCTGTCCATCAGCCTGGGGGGGGGAGCTTTTGACCCCCTCGGAGAAGGTCCGCAACTTGGGCGTCCTCCTCGATCCACAGCTAAATCTGGAACATCATCTTTCGGCTGTGGCGAGGAGAACATTTGCCCAGGTTCGTCTGGTGCACCAGCTGCGGCCCTATTTGGACCAGGAGTCTCTTCTCACAGTCACTCATGCCCTTATCACCTCGAGGCTCGACTACTGCAATGCTCTCTACATGGGGCTACCTTTGAAAAATGTTCGGAGACTTCAGGTAATGCAGAATGCAGCCGCACGAGCAGTGTTGCTTGCCCAGAAATGCCCACATTTCGGCATCACTCCTCGAGCTGCATTGGCTGCCAATTGGTCTCCGAACCCAATTCAAAGTGTTGGTTATGACCTATAAAGCCCTACATGGCATCGGACCAGGTTACTTACGGGACCGTCTGCTGCCCCATGAATCCCAGCAGCCAGTTAGGGCCCACAGAGTCGGCCTTCTCCAGGTCCCGTCAGTCAGACAGTGTCGCCTGGCGGGGCCTAGGGGAAGAGCCTTCTCTGTTGCGGCCCCGGCCCTCTGGAACCAACTTCCCCCGGAGATCCGTGTCGCCCCCACCCTCTCCGCCTTTCATAAATTACTTAAAACACACCTCTGCCGGCAGGCCTGGGGCAGTTAACCTCTTGCCCCAAGCCAGTGTACCGTATGTCTGTGTGTATGTTGAATGATTGGTTTTTTTTAAATTAAGGGATTTTATATACATGTATTTTTAAATGTTGATTTCTATTATGTTGTGAGCCGCCCTGAGTTCTCCGGAATAGGGCGGCATAGAAGTCAAATAAATAATAATAAATAATAATTCCATATATTCTATTCTGTTCTGTTCCGTTCCATATATTCTATTCTATTCTATTCTATTCTATTCTATTCTATTCTATTCTATTCTATTCTATTCTATTCTATTCCGCTCCATTCCATTCCATATATTCTATTCTATTCTATTCTATTCTATTCTATTCTATTGTATTCTATTCTATTCTATTCTATTCTATTCCATTCGTTCTGTTCTGTTCTATTCCTAATTCTAATTCTAATTCTATTCTAATCCTATTCTCTCAATTCAATCCCCATTAATGGAAATAGGACTTTGGTATGGTCCTGCACAATCTATATTCTTATAATTGGAAACTGAGTTTTCTTGTGTGGTCCTTCTACTCCTAAGAAAAACTGACATGCATAAATCAAAGACCTTCTCCATTCTTCCCTTTTCTATTTCCTTTTCAGTGTTATTCCCTTCTGTAGTCCCCTCCCCCCTACGATTTTCCCCTTGGCTGTTGTCCTTTCCCATTGCATAAACACCCCCCCATTGCCTGCTGCTACGTGCATAAGCCATCTCTCAAGCTTCCAGTCCTCATGTTCCCCGCTTCTCATTCCCAGTTAGCAAAAGCTACCTCATCCTATCACCTGGAACAAAACAATTGGGACAGTTGGATGACTCCTCCTCCTCCTCCCCCCCCTTTGGTAAACATGAAAAGTCTCTTGTATCTTTTTTAATGCAATATGATATTAGTTTTATTTTTGTGAGTTAAGGCACGGGTTACAAATCGACAATGGGAAGCATGGTGGGGAAATCAGTTTATCCAACATAGAACAGAGTTGTTGGAAAACTCTGAAAAGTCATTACAAGCAATGAGTTGAAAATGAAACAAGTCTGATCAGCTATGACGGTTTCTCTCCTACAAAAATAAGACTTGATTCCACCCTGTAAATCAGAGATCTTCAAACTGGGCTATTTTAACACTTGTGGACTTCAAAACTCCCAGAGTTGTGGGAGTTGAAGTCCACAACTCTTAAAGTCACTCACTGTTGTAAATGATGGGAAGAACTTCAACCAGAGGATGCTACACTGCCCTAGATAATATCACTTGCAAATACAGAAGAAATTTTGCAAAGAATTTGCAAAAATCTCCGAACTAAAGTCTACAGGCACCGAGAAAGGCTGAAATAAAAACAACCCAGATAATTTCCTAACTTTTGTCTCCATCCCTTCATCCCACTTAAATTTCTGGCCATCCATTTCAGCTTTCTCGGTTCTGGAACCATTTGCAAAAAAAACAACCCCGGACTCTGTGCCCTCAGCAGAAAAAGGGGAGGAAAAAGATCAATTAAGCCAGAGATTTATCACCAGGAAAAGGGGAAAAATCAGAAGAAAAAGGCACTACTTAGGTGTAATTGGTTAACTTCCCCGATGCTTGCACCAAACTAGATAATTCTTTTGTTTCCGAGATATCCCTTGCAAGAATAATCTCCCTGCCATCCAAAAGAAGTTGAAAAATATAGATAACCCCTTCTTCCTTTGGGCCACATCCACTGAAAATGGATTCTCCTAACCCTGCAAAGTCCAAAAAGTGGGTGTTGAGTTGGTGGGGGAGAAAAAAATGCCTCCCAAATTGCCGATTTACTAAATTTCACTGGATCATGTTAGGAAAACAAAAGCAACTGGACTATGAAAAAAAAACCCTTGGCTTTACGTGGCTGAGAAAGCTTTTGCACCCCAGAATTCTATATTTATTTAAACTATTGGCAGCCGAGCTTAATTCTTCTCTTTGCTCCAACTCCCCCACCCCAAAAAACAAAATACCCTTCTTACACTTAACAATACTCTAAATGGCTCACATCCTTGAAATCCTATTTCATTTCTATTTCTTCCCCCTCTGGTTTTCCCGAGGCCGCGAAAGGGCCTACAAGCCAAGTAAGCGGGACATTTTGTACCACGTGATCCATCAGCTCATCCGTCAACTGACGGGCCTTGGCGACTTTTTGCCGGCTCTGAGCTAGGATGGACCCCGACAGGTCCTGGAAGGACCCAGCGGTCATGAAGGCACTTCGGAGCTCCTCCACGTTCTGACGGACCAGACCGACTTTCTCTTGAAGCCCGGCTGGCAGACCTTGGAGGTTGGAGACCAACGTTGTCGTAGCTGACTGGAGCTGCTGGGTGAGGCCGCGGGAGACCTCCAGCGCTTGGGACTCGATCTCCTGCAACAGGGATCCAAGTGAGAGTCAGGTTAGTTAGCTCTTCAGGTGGTTGTGTGTAGAACAGGGGTCCCCAATCCCAGGTCTGTGGACCGGTAGCGGGCCGCAGCATGCCAGCAACCGGTCCGCACAAACAAGCAAAGCCCCATCCGCGAGATGCAGGCAGCACACAAAACCACACCCTTTCCGGTCCGTGGAAAAAACCTCTCTCTACGGAACCGGTCCCTGGTGTCCAAAAGATTGGGGACCTCTAGTCTAGAGCAGTGTCCCCAACTTTTGTGGCTTGGCGGCCCAGCTGGGGGGAGAGGGGAACGCCCAGCTGAGCTTGAGAAACTCACGCGAGCAGAAGGCTGGCGTTCACATGCAGCTCAACTATTTGACTTACGCGTATGCTGGCCCACCACTCATGCCGCCCGGTTCCCGCCCCCCCCGCCATGTGAGCTGCAGTGTGCAAGCTGCGAGCGCACATGTGCATGCCAGCCCACCACTCGCATGAGTCGAGCTGTGCGTGCACATGCACGCTGCCCTGCCATTTATGTGGCCCAGTTGCAAATAGGCCACAGCCCGATAGTGGGCCGTGGCCCAGTGGTTGGGGACCCCTGGTCTAGAGATTGGACAACCGTTTGTCTAGAATGGGATAAGGTTTCCTGCCTGAGCAGGGATTGGGTTAGAAAAGACATCACCAACCTTTATCGGTTGGCGGACCGGAGGAAAAGGGAAGGGGAAAGCAATTTACATGTATGCACACAGGGGGGCTGCGAGCACGCACCACAAACGGGGTGGGGCTAGGGCCCACGTAGTACTAGCCCTGCCCCATTCTTGCGTGGCGCAGCATGTTGTTTCTGCACCCCATGGCGCAACAGTGGCCTGTTTTTCTGTCCCGTGGTACGGCAGTGCCTGTTTTAGCATCCCGCACCGCAGTGGTGACCCATTTTCGTGCCCCAAGGCCCAGCGGCATCCCGTTTTCGCAGCCTGAGGCGTGGCTGTGGGTTCTGCCTCCCAAAGATATTTCAATCTATCCGTCCATTAGCTTGGGGGGGGGAGAGCTTTTGACCCACTCGGAGAAGGTCCGCAACTTGGGTGTCCTCCTCGATCCACAGCTAAATTTGGAACATCATTTTTCGTCTGTGGCGAGGAGGACATTTGCCCAGGTTCGCCTGGTGCACCAGTTGTGGCCCTATTTGGACCGGGAGTCTCTTCTCACAGTCACTCATGCCCTTATCACCTCGAGGCTCGACTACTGCAATGCTCTCTACATGGGGCTACCTTTGAAAAATGTTCGGAGACTTCAGGTAATGCAGAATGCAGCCGCGCGAGCAGTGTTGGGCTTGCCTAGAAATGCCCACATTTCGGCATCACTCCGCGAGCTGCATTGGCTGCCAATTGGTCTCCGAACCCAATTCAAAGTGTTGGTTATGACCTATAAAGCCCTACATGGCATCGGACCAGGTTACTTACGGGACCGTCTGCTGCCCCATGAATCCCAGCGGCCGGTTAGGGCCCACAGAGTCAGCCTTCTCCAGGTCCCGTCAGCCAGACAGTGTCGCCTGGCGGGGCCTAGGGGAAGGGCCTTCTCTGTTGCGGCCCCGGCCCTCTGGAATCAACTCCCCCCGGAGATCCGTATCGCCCCCACCCTCTCCGCCTTTCGCCAATTACTGAAGACTCATCTTTGCCGACAGGCCTGGGGCGGTTAACATCTTGCCCCTAGCCAGTGTATGTTTGTGTGTACGTTTGTTGTATGAATGGTTTCTTAATTTAGGGGTTTTCTTTTTTATATATGTATTTTTTATATATGTATTATGTAGTGTTTTAATATTAGATTTCTATTTATGCTGTCAGCCGCCCTGAGTTCCCGGAATAGGGCAGCATAGAAATTTAATAAATAAAATAAATAAATAAATAAATAAATAAATAAAAATTTCATGCCCCAAGGTGCAGCATTGGTGTCCCATTTTCACGCCCCGAGGCACGGCGGTGTCCCGTTTTCATGCCCTGCGGTGGTGGCCCATTTTTGCCCCCGGCTACTGCGCTAGCGCAAGTGAGGGAGTGTGCCTGTCCCGGCCCGCAGGTTGGGAACCCCTGGACTAGAGGACCTCTCAGGTCTCTTCCAACACTGTTATTCTGTACCTGTGTCTCAGGGACATCCTTCTGGGTCTTCTTAGGAGACTGTTTTTGCTGCCACTGCAGCCACATCTGATGGAGCTTTTCCTGGCCCCCTTGGATCTTCTGATCAACCCCCTGTTTGACGTGTTCAATCTGGGAAGAGACCAAAGAAATGGCTGAGTCGGCAATTCCGAAAAAAAAATGGGGGGGGGGGGAAGCAACGCCTGCCTCTTAAGCAGAAGGAGAAACTGAAGTTCTTGAGAACCTGGGTCTTTCTCCTTCTGATCACTCAAGGTCATCCTTGACCTACAATGATTGTTCATTTAGTGACCTGGATCGCAACGGCTTTGGAAAAAAAGGACTTGCCATCCTCGTAATGAACACCGCAGCATCCCCACGGTCATGTGTATAAAATCATGCATGGGATAGAAAAGGTGGCTAGAGAAAAAATTCTTTTCTCTATCACACAATACCAGGACAAGGGGGCACTCCCTAAAGCTCATAGCTAAGAAAGTGAGGACAAACAAAGGGAAATATTTCTTCACCCAGAGGGTCGTTGATTTATGGAATTCACTTCCAGAAGGGGTCGTGACAGCTGTCAGCCTTGACAGCTTCAAGGCAGGGTCAGACAGATTCATGGAGGCCAAGTGTATCGGTGGCTATTAAAATGGATGTCCACGTGTCACCTCTATGTTGGTTGAGGCAGGCAGGATTCCCTTGAGTTGGGGGTAAAGGGAAAGGGAGGGTTTTGCCTTCTCTTTCTGCTCAAGATCCCCATGTACAATTGGTGGGCCACTGTGTGACACAGAAGGCTGGGACTCGATGGGCTTTGGCCTGATTCAGCATGGCTCTTCTTAGGTTCTTATGATCAACATTTGAGCCCTTGGCCACCAGTATGTGTTTACGATGGTGGCAGCGTCCCAAAGAGGTGTGATCCGCATTTCCGACTTTCCTAGCCAGCTTCCGATGAACAAAATCAACGAGGGAAGCTGCATTTGCTTAATGGCTGTGTGATTCAATTAACAACAGGACCGATTTGCTGAGCCACCACATGCGGAGGAGAGGGGCGAGCACTGGGAAAATCAGAGCTACCCTGTGACAAACATGGACATTGTAAGGACAGTGGCACTGCTGGGTCTGGGTTCTCCACACAAACCAAACCACCATTGGATCAAAAAGGGCCATTCCTAGTTGTGTTTCTTTCTGCACTGTTCTTCAGGATGAGGCTACATGGAGGTAGAGAGAATATAGACAGTGATAGACAAATATTGTAGATACAGAGATGAGATATAGATGATAGATAGATAGATAGATAGATAGATAGATAGATGATAGATAGATGATAGATAGATAGATAGATAGATGATAGATAGATAGATGATAGATAGATAGATAGATGATAGATAGATAGATGATAGATAGATAGATGATAGATAGATAGATAGATAGATGATAGATAGAGATAGATAGATAGATAGATATAGATAGATAGATAGATAGATAGATAGAGATAGATAGATAGAGATAGATAGATAGATAGAGATAGATAGATAGATAGATAGATAGATAGAGATAGATAGATAGATAGCAATAGCACTTAAACTTATCTACCGCTTCACAATGCTTTACAGCCTTCTCTAAGTAGTTTACAGAGGCAGCCTATTGCCCACAACAGTCTGGGTTCTCCTTTTATCAACCTCGAAAGGATGGAAGACTGAGTCAACCTTGGCCTGGTTGGGATTGAAGTGGTGGCAGTCAGCAGAGTTTGCTCAGAATGCTGCATTCTAACCACTGCGCCACCACTGAGAGAGAGAGAGAGAGAGAGAGAGAGAGAGAATATAGACAGTGATAGATATTGTAGATATAGAGATGAGATAGATAGATAGATAGATAGATAGATAGATAGATAGATAGATAGATAGATAGATAGATGGATGGATGGATGGATGGATGGATGGATGGATGGATGGATGGATGGATGGATGGATACATAGATAGACAGACCTAGATAGATAGATGGATGGATGGATAGATATAGATAGATAGATAGATAGATGGATGGATGATAGATATACCTAGACAGATAGATAGATAGATAGATAGATAGATAGATAGATAGATAGATAGATAGATAGATAGATAGATATAGATAGACAGACAGACCGACAGACCTAGATAGATAGATAGATAGATAGATAGATAGATAAATGGACAGATGGAAGATAGAGAAAGAAAGATGACAGATAGATACGTAGAGATAGATAGATAGAGATGATAGATGATAGATAGATAGATAGATGGATGGATGGATGGATGGATAGACAGACCTAGATAGATAGATAGATGGATAGATATAGATAGATAGACAGACAGACCTAGATAGATAGATAGATAGACAGACAGACAGACCTAGATAGATAGATAGATAGATAGATAGATAGATAGATATAGAGACAGACAGATATACAGTATATATAGAGAGAAATGGATGGATAGACAGTTAGAGAGCAATAGCCCTTAGACTTATATGCCGCTTCACAGTGCTTTACAGCCCTCTCTAAGCAGTTTACAGGGTCAGCATATTTGCCCCCAACAATCTGGGTCCTCATTTTACCGACCTCAGAAAGGCGGAAGGCCGAGTCAACCTTGAGCCGGTCAGGATCGAATTGCTGGCAGCCAGTAGCATTAGACTGCAATACTGCATTCTAACCAGGGCTCTTGAGAGAGAGAGAGAGAGAGAGAGAGAGAGAGAGAGAGAGAGAGAGAAGCAGAGACAGATAGATGGAAATTTTAGACAGACAGAGAGAAAGAAATAGATGATAGATAGATGATAGTTAGCCATAGCAATAGCCCTTAGACGTATACACCGCTTCACAGTGCTCCGCAGCCCTGTCTAAGAGTCAGCCTATTGCCCCTCCAACAATCTGGGTCCTCCTTTTACCGGCCTCGGAAGGACCGGAAGGCTGAGTCGACCGCGAGCTGGTCAGGATCGAACTGCAGGCAGGGAGCAGAGTCAGCCTGCAATGCTGCCTTCTAACCACGGCGCCCCCCCCCACGTCTTTCATTCCCTACCCGTTTCTCCTTACCAGTTCAATGGTCTGGTGCAGCTGGGACAGGGTGTCCTGGGTGCCCTGCTTGGCCTTTTTCAACTTGGCCAGGGAGTGTTGGAAAGCCCGGTGACGAAGTTTGCTGGACAAGGACCCCAGCCGCACAAAGTAACCTTTCTGCTCCTTCTGCTGTTCCACCGTGCCACTTTCGAAGCCTTCCACGGAGGTAGCCAGCTGGGCTAGGAAAAAAAAAAGAAGATTGATAAAAACTGGGTTTACCCAACACACCCCGCCAACACAAGGGATCTTTGTAGCTCAGGGTTGAACTGATGGGGTGCTGGCTGCTCTCTGAGCGTGGCGGTTTTCTTGCAGACGTTTCATGACCCAACTAGGCAACATCATCAGTGCTAGAAGGGAGGGACCATCCCCACCAGGGCAGACAGGGCAAGAGCTATCCCCACCCTCTTCTAGTTTAGAGAGCTATCCCCACCCTCTTCTAGTCCTGATGACATTATCAACCTCTCCGAGAAAACCACCAAGCACAGAGACCACCAAGGAACCCATTTATGGCCGAGAGTTGAAGTCCACCCATCTTAAGGGGGCCATCTTCAGCGTCCCTTGAAGAGCCAATTCACCCAGTTCTTCATCCGTCATGGGGAGATAGTGGTCCACAATCTCTTCAGATTTTCCAAGGGCAGCTTCCAAATTGCTGGACACCATCTGGCCCACGGAAGACTCCATGACGGTGTTGACACTACTGGACACCGCCGAGCGGGTCATCTCCACACCACTTTGGACAGCCGAGCGGGTCATGTCCACACCGCCCTGGACGGCCGAGCGGGTCATGTCCACACCACCCTGGACCACTTCCTTGGTTCTGTCCACCATGCCGCTGACGGTGGAGCTCACCGCCTCCTTAGCTCCAGTGACCAGGTCTTTTGTGCCCGAAATGATCTGAAACAAGAGCAGAAGAAACGAGTTGGAAGGGACCTTGGAGGTCTTCTAGTCTAGCCCCCCTCTCCCGTTTAAGCAGGAAACCCTAGACCATTTCAGGCCAATGGCTGTTAGTCTCTTCTTAAAAACTTCCAGTGTTGGATCACTCGCAACTTCTGGAGGCAGGCAGTTCCTCTGGTTAATTGTTCTGACTGACAGGAAGTTTCTCCTTAGTTCTAGGTTGCTTCTCTCCTTGATTAGTTTCTATCCTGCCTTCAGGTGCGTTGGAGCATAGACGGCTATGCAGATCAGGGGTCTTCAAACTTGGCCCTTTGATGACTCGTGGACTTCAACTCCCAGAATTCCTCAGACGGCCATTTTGATGAAACTGCAGGCTTGGATCCAGATCAAAGGTAGGCTGGCTGAGGAATTCCGGGCTTTGAAGTCCACAAGCCATAAAAGGGCCAAGTTTGAAGACCCCTGATATAGACTTTAAGAGGAGTGGACTTCAACTCCCAGAATTCCTCAGCCAGGCAGGAAAGAAGGAAGGAGGGAGGGAAGGAAGGAAGGAAGGAAGGAGAAATTAGAAGGGAGGGAGGAGGAAGGGGAGAAGAAGATGAGAAGGGAGGAAGGAAGGAAGGAAGGAAGGAAGATGAAAATGAGAAAGGAGGAAGAAAGGAAGGAAGGAAGGAAGGTGAAAATGGGGAGGGAGGAAGGAAGAGGGAAGATGAAAATGAGAAAGGAGGAAGGAAGGAAGGAAGGAAGATGAAAATGAGAAGGGAGGAAGGAAGGAAGGAAGATGAAAATGGGGAGGGAGGAAGGAAGAGGGAAGATGAAAATGAGAAAGGAGGAAGGAAGGAAGGAAGATGAAAATGAGAAAGGAGGAAGGAAGGAAGGAAGGAAGATGAAAATGAGAAGGGAGGAAGGAAGGAAGGAAGGAAGGAAGGAAGGAAGGAAGGAATGAAGGAAGGAAGGAAGATGAAAATGAGAAGGGAGGAAGGAAGGAAGGAAGATGAAAATGAGAAGGGAGGAAGAAAGGAAGGAAGATGAAAATGAGAAAGGAGGAAGAAAGGAAGGAAGGAAGGAAGGAAGATGAAAATGGGGAGGGAGGAAGGAAGGAAGGAAGATGAAAATGAGAAGGGAGGAAGGAAGGAAGGAAGATGAAAATGAGAAGGGAGGAAGGAAGGAAGGAAGATGAAAATGAGAAGGGAGGAAGGAAGGAAGATGAAAATGGGGAGGGAGGAAGGAAGGAAGATGAAAACGAGAAAGGAGGAAGGAAGGAAGGAAGGAAGGAAGGAAGATGAAAACGAGAAAGGAAGAAGGAAGGAAGGAAGGAAGGAAGATGAAAATGAGAAAGGAGGAAGGAAGGAAGATGAAAATGAGAAGGGAGGAAGGAAGGAAGGAAGGAAGATGAAAACGAGAAAGGAGGAAGGAAGGAAGGAAGGAAGGAAGGAAGGAAGGAAGGAAGATGAAAACGAGAAAGGAGGAAGGAAGGAAGGAAGATGAAAATGAGAAAGGAGGAAGGAAGGAAGGAAGGAAGATGAAAATGAGAAGGGAGGAAGGAAGGAAGGAAGGAAGATGAAAATGAGAAGGGAGGAAGGAAGGAAGGAAGATGAAAATGAGAAGGGAGGAAGAAAGGAAGGAAGGAAGGAAGGAAGATGAAAATGAGAAGGGAGGAAGAAAGGAAGGGAGGAAGGAAGATGAAAACGAGAAAGGGGGAAGAAAGGAAGGGAGGAAGGAAGGAAGATGAAAATGAGAAGGGAGGAAGGAAGGAAGGAAGGAAGATGAAAACGAGAAAGGAGGAAGAAAGGAAGGAAGGAAGGAAGGAAGAGGGAAGAGGGAAGATGAAAATGAGAAGGGAGGAAGAAAGGAAGGAAGGAAGATGAAAATGAGAAGGGAGGAAGGAAGGAAGGAAGGAAGATGAAAATGAGAAAGGAGGAAGGAAGGAAGGAAGGAAGGAAGAGGGAAGATGAAAATGAGAAAGGAGGAAGAAAGGAAGGAAGGAAGGAAGGAAGAGGGAAGATGAAAATGGGAGGAAGAAAGGAAGGAAGGAAGGAAGGAAGATGAAAATGGGGAGGGAGGGAGGAAGGAAGGAAGATGAAAACGAGAAAGGAGGAAGAAAGGAAGGAAGGAAGGAAGATGAAAATGAGAAGGGAGGAAGGGAGGAAGGAAGGAAGATGAAAATGAGAAGGGAGGAAGAAAGGAAGGAAGGAAGGAAGGAAGATGAAAATGGGGAGGGAGGAAGGAAGTAAGGAAGATGAAAACGAGAAAGGAGGAAGGAAGGAAAGAAGGAAGATGAAAATGAGAAGGGAGGAAGAAAGGAAGGAAGGAAGGAAGATGAAAATGGGGAGGGAGGAAGGAAGGAAGGACGATGAAAATGAGAAGGGAGGAAGAAAGGAAGGAAGGAAGGAAGGAAGATGAAAATGGGGAGGGAGGAAGGAAGGAAGGAAGATGAAAACGAGAAAGGAGGAAGGAAGGAAGGAAGGAAGGAAGATGAAAATGAGAAGGGAGGAAGGAAGGAAGGAAGGAAGGAAGGAAGGAAGATGAAAATGAGAAAGGAGGAAGGAAGGAAGGAAGGAAGATGAAAACGAGAAGGGAGGAAGAAAGGAAGGAAGGAAGATGAAAATGGGGAGGGAGGAAGGAAGAGGGAAGATGTAAATGAGAAAGGAGGAAGGAAGGAAGGAAGGAAGGAAGGAAGATTTTGATTACCTTATCAGTCGGCTGTTGAAGAATTGGCAATTTCTCTTCCAGCTTGTCCAAACCTTTCAAGGCGTATTCATTCGCTGTGGAAACTGGAGAAGAAAAGGTTATCCGGAGGTCAAAAAAGTCAAGATGGTGGTCAAGCACCTCCCCTTTCTACATGGGTCAGGAAACGCAGAGGACGGACCACAGAACCACGGCGTAAATGGGGGGGAGATAGATTCACTTAGCAACCACACGATTCACTTAATGACTGCAGTGATTCACCAAACTGGCCAAAAAAGGTCCCAAATTGGGGCAAAACCCACTTAGCAACCGTTTTGCGGTTGTTATGCAGATCTGGCTTCCCCCAGTGGCTTTCCTTGTCGGAAGCCTGCTGGAATAGGTTACAAAGGGTGATCACGACATCCTGGGATGCTGCCACTGTCCTAAATACGAGCCAGTTGCCAAGCACCCAAATTTTGATCACATGACTATAGGGGACCGCTACACCAGTCATAAGTGTGAAAAACGGTTGTTAAGTCACTTTTTTCCCCAGTGTCGTTAACTTGTGCCAATTGTAATTTCAGCCCCTTTAACTTGTGCCACTAAATCTAAATAATAATAATAGTAGTAGTAGTAGTAGTAGTAGTAAAGTTGGAAGGGACCTTGGAGGTCATCTAGCCCAACCCCCTGCTCAGGCGGGAAACCCTATACTGTTTCAGACAAATGGCTGTCCAGTCTCTTCTTAAAAACCTCCAGTGTTGGAGCATTCACCGCTTCTGGAGGCAGGTTGTTCCACTGGCTAATTGTTCTCACTGTCAGGAAGTTTCTCCTTAGTTCTAGGTTGCTCCTCTCCTTCATTAGTTTCCATCCGTTGCTTCTTGTCCTGTCTTCCGGCGCTTTGGAGAAGAGCTTGACTCCCTCTTCTTTGGGACAGCCCCTGAGATACTGGAAGACGGCTATCCTGTCCCCCCTCGTCCTTCTCTTCATTAAACTAGACATACCCAATTCCAGCAACTGTTCCTTATGTTTTAGCCTCCAGTCCCGATCCTCTTTGCTGCTCTTCTCTGCACTCTTTCCAGAGTCTCAACATCTTTTTTACATCGTGGGGACCAAAACTGGATGCAGGATTCCAAGTGTGGCCTCACCAAGGCCTTGTAAAGTGGTATTAACACTTCACCTAATCTTGACTCTATCCCTCTGTTCATGCAGCCTAACACTGTGTTGGCTTTTTTGGCAGCTGCAGCACACGGATTTTGTTATTGAGCTATTGATTAACCCAGTCACCACGTTGCTTTTTAAATATTCAAATGTAAAATTGGAAAATTAATAAAATATTATATATATATGTATAAAAAAAAAGAACTGAAAAAGCTTCTGGGATGAGAGGCGAAACGTGTTCAAGGGAAAAACGAAGACTACTCGCCTTTTGCAAAAAGCACAAGAAAGCAGAAAGGGACCACCGTTTCATTTAGCAGCGTTTTGGTTATTTACTCACTCTGCGGCTCCAGTTTGTTCAGGATGGGCTGGGCGCCAGTGACCGCCACCGAGGCAATAGTCTTCACTCCCTTCTCTGCCATGTCACAAACCGACTTCATGTAGGGATGGCTCTCTTTCGTAGAGGTGTACGCTGCCGAGACCATGTCGTAGGCGGAGCTGACCAGTGGCAGGCTGGCTACCCGATCCGCTACGTTCTGGCAAAGGGAAGAAACAGACAAGAGCGGCAACCGTGAGGACTAGCAACTTGGTGCCTCCTTCCCCCTGCTTCTCCATTTCTTTTATGAGCCCTGGTAGCGCGGTGGTTAGAATGCAGTATGGCAGGCAAACTCTGCCCACTGTCAGGAGTTCAATCCTGGACCAACTCAAGGTTGACTCAGCCTTCCATCCTTCTGAGGTCGGTAAAATGAGGACCCAGATTGTTGGGAGGGGCAAGAGGCTGACTCTGTAAACCGGTTAGAGAGGGCTGTAAAGCACTGTGAAGCGGTGTGTAAGCATTATTGCTATTGTTCTCTTGTTCTGTTCTGTTCTATTCTATTCTGTTCTATTCTATTCTGTTCTGTTCTGTTCTGTTCTGTTCTGTTCTGTTCTGTTCTGTTCTGTTCTGTTCTGTTCTGTTCTATTCTATTCCACCTATTCTATTCCACCTATTCTATTCTATTCTATTCTATTCTATTCTATTCTATTCTATTCCACCTATTCTATTCTATTCTATTCTATTCTATTCTATTCTATTCTATTCTATTCTATTCTATTCTATTCTATTCTATTCCACCTATTCTATTCTATCCCACCTATTCTATTCTATTCCACCTATTCTATTCTATTCTATTCTATTCTATTCTATTCTATTCTATTCTATTCTATTCTATTCCATTCCATTTTATTCTATTTTTACATTCTCTATTCTATTCCATTCCATTCCATTCTATTCTATATTCTATTCCATTCTATTCTATTCTCTATTCTATTCCATATTCTATTCTAAATTCTATTCTGTTCTACCCTATTCTACTCCATTCCATTCCATTTTCTATTCTAAATTCTATTCTATTCTATTCTATTCTATTATTCTATTCTATTCTATTCTATTCTATTCTATTCTATTCTATTCTATTCTATTCTATTCTATTCTATTCCATTCCATATTGTATTCTAAATTCTATTCTATTCCATTCTATTCCATATTCTATTCTAAATTAAATTCTATTCTATCCTATCCTACTCCATTTCATTCCATATTCTATTCTAAATTCTATTCTATTCTATTCCACTCCATGTTTTATTCTAAATTCTATTCTATTCTATTCCATTCCATATTTTATTCTAAATTATATTCTATTCCATATTCTATTCTAAATTAAATTCTATTCTATCCTATCCTACTCCATTCCATTCCATATTCTATTCTAAATTATATTCTAAATTCTATTCTATTCTATTCCATTTTCTATTCTAAATTCTATTCTATTATTCTATTCTATTCTCTATTCTATTTGCATTCTTTTAGAGAGTCGTTGAGGCCACTTGGATGTCCGTCTGTGTCCTCAAGATCCCCTGAGCGGGGCCAATGGGCGTGGAGCCTTCTTGAAACTGGTGAAAGGACCGTGTTGTAGACTGGAGATGGATGATATTGTATCCCTCCCCCTCTGTTGAGAGAGGGCTACACCACTCAGCTGACCCTGAGGACACAGATAAACCTCCGAGTGGTCTCAACGACCCTCCAAAAGAAGGCAAAGGACCGGCTGTCTGCAGGGAGTATAAATCCTTCCCTTCCCCAACATCCAGTCAGAGCTGAAGAAGCTTCTTGGAGGAGAAGTGAAACGTCTTCAAAGGGAAAACAAGAAAGTCCAGTTGCCTCCTGAAATAAACCCCCTATGGGATAAATTGCATGTGTGTGTGTGTGTGTGTGTGTGTGTGTTTGTGCTATCCCCTGCAGGAGAGTCCCTGCAGTGAGAGATTAGAGCTGGCACAAGTGGAGTGTGTGTCCCTCCTATTAAACTCAGAAATGACACACTGGGCATCTCCTACTTGGCAAAGCACCCAAGCGAACGGCTTGTCTTCCAGAGAATTCATTTTCGCTCGGGTTGTGCAACTGTCTTTGCCAAAGTGATAACGCGACAGCCGTCGCTCGGCTCCCAAAATAGATCCCGAGTTTTGTCACCCTCAGCTCAGGAGAAAACTCTACACAAACTTGGCCCGGCTGCAAACTCGCTTGGCACACAAAAGGAGACCTCAGCAGACGTGATCAGCAGCTGGCTGCCGGGGCATTGTAGCCAGTCCTCCCTTTATAACCTTTCACTTAGCGACCGCTTTTCACCACTTAGGACCGTTGCAGCCTCCCCGTGGGTCACGCAATCAAAATTCAGCCACTTGGGCAAGTGACTCGTGTTTACGACGGACGCAGCGTGCGGGAATCACACGACCCCCTTTTGCCAAGCTAAGTCAACGGGGAGAAGCCGGATTCACTTAACAACCGGGCGACTCACTTAACAACTGCAGGGATTCTCTTAACAGAGGTGGCCAGCCAAGTCGTAAAATGGGGGCCAAACTGACCTCAGTGTCTTGCTTAACAACCAATCTGGAGCTTAATTGTGTTCGCAAGCCGAGGACTAGCTGTATTCGAGAGATACAGCCCACCAAACCAAGTTAACATTCATAAAGGTGACTTTTCGACGGAGAACCGCTTCATATCGTATGTCAATTCCCCTCGGATCCTTTTTGGGATCAACTCCCCTTGGTGGACAGATTTGGGATCAACTTTAAGAGGCAATGTCTCCCCTGAATCTGGAAGCCCACGACCAGCCCCCTCTTAAATAAAGGCGTTCCCAGAGAGGGCCTACAATATCCCTACAAACCTCGAACTACGAAGAAATTTCCTGAGAGCGAGAACAATTAACCCGTGGAACAACCCGCCTCCAGAAATTGCGAATTCTCCAACCCTGGAAGGTTTAAAGAAGAGATTGGACAGCCTTTGGTCTGAAACGGTGCAAGGTTTTTCCTGCCTGAGCCGGGGGTTGGACTAGAAGACCTCCAGGGTCCCTTCCCACTCTCTTTTATTCTATTCTATTTATTTCCCAATGTCTCCAAACCTCAGTTATTTTCTGCTCGGTTTCTTCCACTGCCGGGCCGGTGGTGGTAGATGGGGCGACATCAGCACTCTTGGTGGAAGCCATGGTGAGCTGAGGTGCAGCTATCAAGAAAGAAAGAAAGAAAATTCGGATTACACTTCAGCTTTATCTTGATGAGCTTTGAGTAAATTCCAGAGAGATTAAAAAAAAAAAAAGGCAGGTGATCCTTACACAAGGTCGCCCTGAGAACAAGGATCAAAAATCTTTGAAATGATCCACGCAACCTATTCACGAGTCCCAAGGTGAGGAAGATGGGAGTGCAAGCGACACTCCTTATTTACCCTGGACTTTGGCACCCAACTTTAGACCCAAAGCTTCAGCAATCGGCAACAACACAGCCCGACTGATTTGAGACGATCCCCGCCACTAGGCAGGGTCTACCTTTGTTATCCCTTAGATGTGAGACCACCGTCGTAAACTGAGAAACTTGAAAATGTCCAGGAAGGGGCAAAGATGAAGAGAGCAGCATCCCCTTCGGTGTTTTATTGTCTTTGTGCTGGGGGAGACATCAGGAAGGGGATGGAAAGACAGGCAGTCCTTGACATATAACGGTTCATAATCAGTGGAACTACCGGCCTCCAGAAGTTGTGACTGCTCTGACACTGGAAGTTTTTAAGAAGAGACTGGACAGCCATTTGTCTGAAACAGTATAGGGTTTCCTGCCTGAGCAGGGGGTTGGACTAGATGACCTCCAAGGTCCCTTCCAACTTTACTACTACTACTACTACGACTACTACTACTACTACTATTATTTAGATTTGGTGGCACAAGTTAAAGGGGCTGAAATTACAATTGGCACAAGTTAACGACACTGGGAAAAAAAGTGACTTAACGACCGTTTTTCACACTTATGACCGGTGTAGCGGTCCCCCATAGTCATGTTGTGACTGCTCTGACCATGGAAGTTTTTAAGAAGAGATTGGAGAACCAAATAATAATAATAATAATAATAATAATAATAATGACAACAACAACAACAATAATAATAATAATAATGATGATGTTGGAAGGGACCTTGGAGGTCATCTAGTCCAACCCCCTGCTCAGGCAGGAAACCCTCTACCATTTCAGACAAGTCTCTTCTTAAAAACTTCCAGTGTTGGAGCATTCACCACTTCTGGAGGCAGGTTGTTCCTCTGGTTAATCGTTCTGTCAGGAATGTCTGGCATGGGGTGTCACCTAGTTGGGTCATGAAATGTCTGCCAGAAAACCAACCAGCTCAGGGAGCACCAAGGACCCCCCAGTCTTCGTCCTCCTCCTCCTCCTTCTTCTCCTCCTCATCCTCTTCTTTTTCCTCTTCTTCCTCCTCCCCTTTCTCATCTTCCCCCACTCCACAAACCCCATCGCCTTCTGGCACTGATGATGTTCCCTAGTTGGGTCACGAAATGTCTGCAAGGAAACCATAAAGCTCAGAGGGCACCAAGGACCCCCGCAGTCTTTCTCCTTCTCCTTTTTCCTCTTCTTCCTCTCTTCCTCCTCCTCTTCCACAAACCCCATCCCCTTCTGGCACTGATGACGTTCCCTAGTTGGGTCACAAAACGTCCACAAGAGAACCACCCAGCTCAGGGATCACCCAGGACTCCAAAGTCTTTTTCTTCTTTCTCTTTCTCTTTCTCCTCCTCCTCCTCTCTTCCCCCACTCCACAAACCCCATCCCCTCCTGGCATTGAAGATGTTACCCAGTTGGGTCATGAAACGTCTGCAAGAAAACCACCCCAGCTCAGGGCGCACCCAGGACCCCAACGCTCCAAATCCTTTTGGCTTTTCACACAGCACCCCAAAATCCAGCTTGGCTCATTTGCTTCTGGCCAAACCCTGCAGAAACTTCACAAACCTGCCCCACTCGGGTGGGACAGAAGAGACGGTCTGTATCTCTGCCCACCCCCCCCCACCCCCAAAGACGCACACAATCTTTGGCCCCAAAGACCCAATCCTTCTTCACCCGCCAGCTGTTCCCAGCCGTTCTCCGTTGCATCACCCGTCTCTGGGCCAAAGGACGGCGACTTTGTCACCCAGAAAGCAATTTTGCAAGAAATCGTCAAGAATGAGATGAGTCAACGGGAGACCACTTCCTCCCCACCCCACCCCGTCCCGTCCCGTCCCACCACCCTTCGCTGTTTGTTCCAGATTGCAACATTTCACCCAGACTTGGTTCATCGGGAAAAGACTTCCGGGTGAATGTCTGCAGGAGCACAAGAGTATGGCTAGTCCTGAGTGTGTGTGTGTGTGTCTGTGTTTGTGTGTGTGTTTGTCTGGGTGGGTGTCTTCCAAGGCAGTGGGTAAGGGACAAGCTTTCATGTTTTGCACTCCTTCTGTAAAGCTTTACGCTCGGGGGTTGTCCTCAACTTACAAGAGCTCACTTAGTGACTGTTCGAAGTTACAACAGCGCTGAAAAAAAATGACTTCATAATAATAATAATAATGAAGTTGGAAGGGACCTTGCAGGTCATCGAGTCCAACCCCCTGCTCAGTCAGGAAGCCCTATACCATTCCAGACAAATGGCTGTCCAGTCTCTTCTTAAAAACTTCCAGTGTTGGAGCATTCACCGCTTCTGGAGGCAGGTAGTTCCACTGGTTAATTATTCTACCGGTAACTGTCAGGAAATTTCTCCTTAGTTCCAGATTGCTTCTCTCCTTGATTAGTTTCCATATGTTGCTTCTTGTTTCCGGCGCTTTGGAGAATAGCTTGACTCCCTCTTCTTTGGGGCAGCCCCTGAGATACTGGAAGACTGCTATCGTCTTACCCCTGGTCCTTCTCTTCATTAAACTAAAATGGGTAGGTAACCTTGGCTCTTTTATGACTGGTGGACTTCAACTCCCAGAATTCCTGAGCCAGCATAGCTCAGCTTGAAAACATCTCCCTTTCCCCTCAGCATGGCTGGCTCAGGAATTCTGGGAGTTGAAGTCCACCAGTCATAAAAAGGGCCAGGTTTGAAGACCCCTGCTCTTAATCTTCGTCCTGAGCCAGCCACGCTGAGGGGAAAGGGAGAGGTTTCCAAGCTGAGCCATGCTGGCTCAGGAATTCTGGGAGTTGAAGTCCACGAGTCATAAAAGAGCCAATGTTGCCTGCCCCTGGCCTAGGCCGCTTTCTGACTCGTGGACTTCAACTCCCAGAATTCCTCAGCCAGCATTTTATTTTATTTATTTTTATTTTATTTTAAGATTTTTATACCGCCCCCCTCCCGAAGGACTAGGTCTGTCTGTCTGTCTGTCTATCTATCATCTAGATCAGAGCTAGGCAACCTTGGCTCTTTTATGACTGGTGGACTTCAACTCCCAGAATTCCTGAGCCAGCCATGCTGAGGGGAAAGGGAGAAGTTTCCAAGCTGAAACATGCTGGCTCAGGAATTCTGGGAGTTGAAGTCCACGAGTCATCAAAGAGCCAAGGTTGCCTACCCCTGGTCTAGCCCAAGCTACATGCAATCAAAGCCAAAAAGCACTAAACTAAGCGTGATTGTAAACAGCGTGACTGAACTGGGTAAGAATATTGATTCGCTCTCTTCTACCTGATTTCCTGAAAAAAGAAAAAGAAAAAAAAAACCCAGAAATAAAAATCCTCTGAAAATGAGAGGGTGTGTGTGTCCTTGCTCAGTGAATTAAATTTATGGGGAATAAAAACACAGAAACAAAGATAGACCGAAAGTGACTGGCCCAACATCGGAACTAAATGCTGAGACCAGAGCATTTTTGGACACTCATCCCTCACTTTTGAAAAGATTTTTTTTTTTAACTTTATCTCTTTGTCTTGCCTGAAAAAGCCCCAAGGACGAGATCTTTATGGAGTAATCTGGAGCAAAGTGCCACTAAGCTAAACAAAAATTGCCCAACGTCTTTTTGCAAGTCGATCTTCTCTAAGAGAAGTTGAAATAACCTCTAAGTTACACCATGGCCACATACTTCTGAATTTTTATTTTCAGTTTTGTTTTTTTTTTAAAAACCCACCCATTTCTTGATTTCACTTTTCTTTCCAATTCGCAGCACGATTGCCGTGGCCTTAACAGACTGTTTTTGTTAGGTATTACAAAAGACTGTACCACCATAGAGATGAACTTAATTTTGAACTTGGTTACAGCAGCAAGGCTGTTGGTGGGACAATATTGGAAGAAGCCAGAATTACCATCTATTGAAGAATGGATTTTGAAAGTAATAAACTTGGCAGAAATGGCCAAAATATCTGCATATCTGAAGGATCACTCAAATGAAAAATATATGCTGGGCTGGAAAAAATGGATAGATTATATACAAGGGAGATATCACTCAAAGAAATTGTATATAACAATTTGTTGTAGTTTAGTGGGTTTTCTTGTGTTTTTTACCCTGTTTTCACTTTGGGAAGTGGGGGGGGTGAGGGGGGGTTTATAATTCTCTCAACTGTAATATGGTATTGGTATTATTTAAGTATGATATATGTTTTGCTTTTTGGATTTGGAAAAAGTTGTATATGATTTTATTCAGTTGAGTTTTTATATTGATTCTTTGTTATATTTATAATTTTAAAATCAATAAAAAAATTTATAAAAAAAAAAAGCCAGACAAGACGGCTTGAAAAGGATTTTTAAAAACAAACAGACCCCATTTTACGGATTTCCTTGCCACACAGTTGCGAAGTAAATCACTGCAGTTGTTAAATTAACAACACGGTTTTAAAGTGAATCTGGCTTCCCCCCCCCCCCTTGACTGGGCTTGTATGAAGGTCACAAAAGAGGATCACAGGATCCTGGGACATAAATATGAGTCAGCTGTCAAGAATCTGAGTGTAAATCCCGTGACCCTGGGGATGCTGCAACGGTAGTAAGTGTGAAAAAGTGTGAAAAATGGTCGTGAGTCATTTTTTCCCCAGTGCCATTGTAACTTTGAACAGTCACGAAACAAACTGTTGTAAGTTAAGGGCTACCTGTACAGGTAGATTAAATAGAAATGGGTGTTAAAACTGGAAGAGTGGGCAGGCTTATGGGGGCTAGCAATGGGATGTCACTCAGAAACTCCCAAATGCTGTCAGAAATTTGGTAGCATCGTTTCCGATTCACGGGTTTATTAAAAAGCACAAGCTGCAGTTTATAAAAACTTTATAGCCGTATAAAATGCATCGGTGGGAAACGGCGCTAATAGCCTAATGTGGTTTCCCTTGTACAATCATTCAAGAATGAGCAGAAAATTTTAAGTATGTTCCTTGTTGGCACTGCAACCATGGCCCGTGGTAAAACTTGGCAAGAAAGAAAGATGGACTTCAACTCCCAGAATTCTCCAACCAGCATGCACAATGGCTAGGGCAGGGGTTGGCTCTTTTAGGACTGGGGGACTTCAACTCCCAGAATTCCTGAGCCAGCCATGCTGAGGGGAAAGGGAGAGGTTTCCAAGCTGAGCCAGGCTGGCTCAGGAATTCTGGGCGTTGAAGTCCACCAGTCATAAAAGAGCCAAGGTTGCCTACCCCTGGCCTAGGGGATTCTGGGAGTTGAAGTCCCACACTTTAGATGATTTAGATGCCATTGTTTAGCCCAAAATTCACAATCCATATCATACCCTTGTAATATCTTAGTTTCATAGTTAAGGAGATTAAGTTAAGATTTTAGCGGGATGTGATACATATTGTAAATTCTGGGCCAAAATTGGCATATAATTAATGTAAATTGCAGGACTTGAAGTCCCAGAGTCCCCCTGCCGGGTTAAAGAAAGGCAAATTATGGCTTGTTAGCCACCAAAGCTAAGGAAACAAACCAACATTTTACAGTGTACTATGTGTATTGTAAATACTGGGCCAAAAGTGGCATATAAATCAACTCGATTACAGAACTTCCAACTCCCAGGTGGATTCTGACTTGTTAGCCATCATAGCTAAGGAGAGAAAGCCAACAAGTCCACCAAGCTACAGATTGCCTTTCTTCTAGCATTCTGGGGAATTCTGGGAGTTGAAGTCCACCCTTCTTATATATGCCAAGTTGGAAAAAAACAGGGTGCCGAATTCTCACGGCTCTTACTTTCCCATCTGAGCTTCAGATTATTTTTACATGTGAATGAGTTTCGCCCGAGATTGCTAAACAACATCCAGCAACATCGGCAACACAATTTAAGGATGTCACAAGTCAGCAAGTTACACTGGGAGTATCTGATCCTATTAGAATTCATGCATAATTTTTTTTCTCCCCACGTTTGCAACAGAGACAGCTTAATAAGAGCCTTGCATAAACTGTTGCTGGTCTATTGGAATTGGGTATGTGTAGTTTAATGGAGAGAAGGACTAGGGGGGACATGATATTTGAGGGGGTCCCACAAAGAAGAGGGAGTCAAGCTATTCTCCAAAGCGCCTGAAGGCAGGACAAGAAGCAATGGATGGAAACTAATCAAAGGAGAGAAGCAACCTGGAACTAAGGAGAAACTTCCCAACAGTTAGAACAAATAACCAGTGGAATAGCTTGCCACCAGAAGTTGTGGGTGCTTCATCTCTGGATGGGCAACCATTTGCCTGAAATGGTATAGGCCAGGGGTAGGCAACCTTGGCTCCTTTATGACTGGTGGACTTCAACTCCCAGAATTCCTGAGCCAGCATGGCTCAGCTTGGAAACCTCTCCCTGTCCCCGCAGCGTGGCTGGCTCAGGAATTCTGGGAGTTGAAGTCCACCAGTCATAAAAGAGCCAAGGTTGCTAGGAATTCTGGGAGTTGAAGTCCACCAGTCATAAAAGAGCCAAGGTTGCCTACCCCTGGTATAGGGTTTCCTGCCTGAGCAGGGGGTTGGACTAGAAGACCACCAAGGTCCCTTCCAACTCCGCTATTCAGTTATTCTATTCAAGTAAGAAAATAAACTCTGGCCCTTTTGTAAATAAATAAATAAATAACTGTACCATTTTGAATAGATTTTTACCTTTCAATTCCAAACCACAAAGCTCAACTGCCTTCCCTTTCCAGAAAAATTAATGCAGGGCTAATTAATGCAGCTTGGCTTCAGGCTATGGGCTGCATGCAAAAGAGGAGACGGGGCCCAGGAGAAAAACTAAATGTGATTTATTAAAAAGGCTGTAACTTTAAGGCGACATTACTGCAACTGTTCAATTAGTAACACATCTGTTAAGTGAATCTGGCTTTCCCCCATTGTCAGGTCGCAAAAGGGACCACTGCAACCCGTCGTACGGTTGCCAAATTTTGAGTTTTGATCACGTGATCACGGGGATGCCGCAACGATTGTGTGAAAAAAAAACCACCAAGTTATATCATCTTTCTTTAGTGCCATTGAAGCTTTGAACGGTCACTAAGTGAATTATTGTAAGTTAGAACAATTAACCAGTGGAACTACCTGCCTCCAGAAGCGGTGAAGGCTCCAACCCTGGAAGTTTTTAAGAAGAAACTGGACAGCCATTTGTCCAAAATGGTATAGGGTTTTCTGCCTGAGCAGGGGGTTGGACTAGATGACCTCCAAGGCCCCTTCCAACTTTATTATTATTATATTATTACTATTACTATTACTATTACTATTACTATTACTATTACTATTACTATTACTATTACTATTACTATTACTATTATTATTATTGACTGCCTGTACTGTGATTGCTTGATAGCGAGATGGGGACATCAGAATTTAACAAATATAAAAGGCAGGCAAACTTTTCAACTTAAAAACAGAAGCCACCTTTTTTTAAAAAATAAAATAAAAATAAAATAAAGACAAAATTAAACCAATTATGGCTCCTACTTGGTTCAGAACTGACCTCCTAGACCGGTTTGGCACCCAATGAAGGTTGCTAATTTCTGGGAAAAGAGCTGCTGAATTTGTACATATTTTAATCTTCTATTTTCTATTTTAAATTGAGGTCGTATGCAGTATGCCTGATTTTAATTGCGAATGCTTCCCACACGAATAAAGATTAAGCAACCAGTTTGGCAAGCTGGACAGTTTGAAGATGTACAGATTTCAGGATCCGGTGCTACACCAATCCAAGCAGCATGAACGAGCTACTCTCAGATAGACTGCTCTTCCGAAAGAGGCTTCATTGACACCAGGGAGCAGTGAAAGCAGTCAGCTGTTAAACGCCTCCTCCAATCACAGCGCTGGGTGGTCGCTAGGAGCCGACAGCTGCTCAAGGACACGTATCAGTCCGTTCATGCAGCTGCTGCAAGGCGGAGCCAACTTAAAAGCACCAAATTTATTTATTAAAAGTGTGTTTTTTTAAAAAAGACCCTCTATTTGAACAAGTCTTTGCAGGTACCGGCCGGGGAGTGGTTGGGGCGGTTTAAAAAACCCTGCAGAGTTTTAGAACTAGGATGAGGATTAACTGATTTAACCCAGGAACAGACCATGAATGGACCCGCACATTGCAATCACGCCTGCGGGAGAGGAAGGGAGGAAGGGAGGGAGAGAGAGAGAGAGAGTGTTGGGAGGGCAGAGAGAAAGTTGTGGTGAACAGAGGAAAGTTGTGAAGAAGAGAGAGTTGGGGAGGAGAGAGAGAGAGTTGGGGGGCAGAGAGAAAGTGGGGAGAAGAGAGAAAGTTGGAGAGAAGTTGTGAAGAAGAGAGAGTTGGGGGGCAGAGAGAAAGTGGGGAGAGAGAAAGTTGTGGTGAAGAGAGGAAAGTTGTGAAGAAGAGAGAGTTGGGGAGGAGAGAGAGAGAGAGTTGGGGGGCAGAGAGAAAGTGGGGAGAAGAGAGAAAGTTGAAGAGAAGAGAAAGTTGTGAAGAAGAGAGTTGGGGAGGAGAGAGAGAGAGTTGGGGGGCAGAGAGAAAGTGGGGAGAAGAGAGAAAGTTGGAGAGAAGAGAAAGTTGTGAAGAAGAGAGAGTTGGGGAGGAGAGAGAGAGAGTTGAGGGCAGAGAGAAAGTGGGGGAAAGAGAGAAAGTTGGAGAGAAGAGAAAGTTGTGAAGAAGAGAGAGTTGGGGAGGAGAGAGAGAGAGTTGGGGGCAGAGAGAAAGTGGGGAGAAGAGAGAAAGTTGGAGAGAAGAGAAAGTTGTGAAGAAGAGAGAGTTGGGGGCAGAGAGAGAGAGAGAAAGTTGGGGGGCAGAGAGAAAGTGGGGAGGAGAGAGTTGTGAAGAAGAGAGAGTTGGGGAGGAGAGAGAGAGAGTTGGGGGGAAAGAGAAAGTGGGGAGAAGAGAGAAAGCTGTAAAAAAGAGAGTTGGTGAGAGTGAGTTGGGGGCAGAGAAAAATTTGGGGGGGGAGAGAAAGTTGGGGAGAAAATGAGAAAGTAAGAGGGAGAATGGAGAGGAGGCGAGAGCTAGGGAGAAAGAGAAAAAGATAAAAAGGAAGAAGGAGAAAGGGAAAAAAGAAAGGGAGAAAGGAGAGAAGGAGGAGGGAGAATGGGAAAGAGAAGGAAAAAACGAAGAGAGGAAGAAGGAGAAAGAGGAAGAAAGAAAGAGTAAAAGAGAGAGCAAGAGGGAGAAACAGAGAAAGAGACCAAGAAAAAAAAAGAGAGAGAGAGACGCCGCTCTTTAACTTACCCGACCGAAGTAACAAATTCGCTTTCCCCAATGGCGCAGCCACGCCCCCGCTTCCCCGCTGGGCTCCTTTTATACTCCGGAGTGACTGCCCTTTGTTGCTGGAGGCAATCAGGAGCAAGCAGGCATCACGTGCACTTCGGAATGTGGGCCGGCTCAGGAATTGGGAAGGGAGTCCAACCTCTTTTCCCGAAGCCTCTGTTTTTTTGTTTTAAATATCCTATGACGTCTGGGTTTCTGAAAGAGGCGGATCGACTCCGCTTCGTCGTGTAAACGGCGCCGGAAAGGGGCAAATTCGAAGCGGAGGGCAGGAAAGTTTGAAAGTTGGGTAGGAAGAAAACTGGCGTCCGGGGTGGGGTGGGGTGAGTGTAGGGGTGTCTTGTGAAAAGATCAGCTCCTTGATAATCCGGAGTGAATTCGGATTGAAAGATCCCCGGGTCGGAGCACTTCCACTTTCTCTCTTTTTTTCTCTCTCATGAAAATGTTAGCTTATTCAAAGAAGATTAAAATACAAAACATCAAAAAAAATTTAAAAGAAACAAAAGAAAAAACAACACTTTCTCTTATGAAAAGGAAAGCAAATTCTAGAACTCTTGCAGGACGATTCCTTAAGACCTGGGTCTTCAAACTTGGCCCTTTTATGGCTTGTGGACTTCAACTCCCAGAATTCCTGAGCCAGCATGGGGGAACTATGGCCCCTTCATGACTCGTGGACTTCAACTCCCAGAATTCCTCAGCCAGCATGGGGGAACTATGGCCCCCTCATGACTTGCGGACTTCAACTCCCAGAATTCCTGAGCCAACATGGGGGAACTATGGCCCGTTCATGACTTGCGGACTTCAACTCCCAGAATTCCTCAACCAGCATGGGGGAACTATGGCCCGTTCATGACTTGTGGACTTCAACTCCCAGAATTCCTGAGCCAGCATGGGGGAACTATGGCCCCTTCATGACTCGTGGACTTCAACTCCCAGAATTCCTCAGCCAGCATGGGGGAACTATGGCCCGTTCATGACTTGCAGACTTCAACTCCCAGAATTCCTCAGCCAGGCATGGTGGCTGAGGAATTGTGGGAGTTGAAGTCCACAAGTCATAAAAGGGCCAAGTTTGAAGACCCCTGGTCTAAAAGAAGCTGGAGGTGATTTTTAAATTAAATAAATAGAGTTTTATCTCACGGGTGGGCTTCGTAAGGTTCGGGAAAAAAATAAAATAAAATAAAAGACACAGGATACAAATGTTAGGCAGGTTTACCAGGAAGTAGCTGGTTTTTAATGGCACCACCTTTTTACACGATTCCTTTTGTGGTTTGTTTGCAAGACACTGGAATGGATCAGTCGCTAGAGAATCAGTATCCAGTAAATAATAATAATAATAATAATAATAATAATAATAATAATAATAATAATAATAATAATAATAATAAATAAAAATAAAAATAAAATAAAAAATAAACTGCTCTGGGACTTCAGAATTCAAACAGACAAGCACCTGCGACGTAACACCCTGGACTTAACAATTGTCGATAAGAAAGACAAAAAAGTCTGGATAGTGGACGTGGCAGGGCCTGGAGACGGCAGAATAGATGAGAAAGAACTGGAGAAGATCACAAAATACAAAGACGTACAAATAGAAATAGAAAGACTGTGGCAAAAGCAAGCAAGGGTAGTACCAATAGTAATAGGCGCCTTGGGTGCAATCCCAAAACAACTGGAGCACCACCTGAACACCATTGGAATTGACAAATTTGCCATTAGTCAATTGCAAAAGGCGGCCTTACTAGGAACCGCTTCCATCCTGTGACGATATCTGTAATACCATCAAACATCCACATCTGTCTATCTCAGGTCCTTGGGAAGGACTCAATAGGTAGACAAAAATGCCAAATCCAGTCTGAACATCTGGCTGAGTGTGCGATGATCAATAATAATAATGATGATGATCATAATAATGATGATAATAATAATAATATAATCGATTTCCTAGAAAGGGATTCAGGTCTGAGGTTAATCTGTTGCAATGTTCTTCGGCAGCATTGTTGCATTTTGTAGCTTGCTACTTTCTTGGCAACAGAAGCAAAGTTGTTTGCCTGTAGCAGGGGTAGGCAACCTTGGCTCTTTTATGACTCATGGACTTCAACCCCCAGAATTCCTGAGCCAGCCATGCTGAGGGGAAAGGGAGAGGTTTCCATGCTGAGCCATGCTGGCTCAGGAATTCTGGGAGTTGAAGTCCATGAGTCATAAAAGACCAAGGTTGCCTACCCTTATCCTAGGACGAAGATTAAGAGCAGGGGTCTTCAAACTTGGCCCTTTTATGACTCGTGGACTTCAACTCCCAGAATTCCTGAGCCAGCCATGCTGAGGGGAAAGGGAGAGGTTTCCATGCTGAAACATGCTGGCTCAGGAATTCTGGGAGTTGAAGTCCACGAGTCATGAAGCAGCCTAGGCCAAGGCCAGAGGTAGGCAACCTTGGCTCTTTTATGACTCGTGGACTTCAACTCCCAGAATTCCTGAGCCAGCCATGCTGAGGGGAAAGGGAGAGGTTTCCATGCTGAAACATGCTGGCTCAGGAATTCTGGGAGTTGAAGTCCACGAGTCATGAAGCAGCCTAGGCCAAGGCCAGAGGTAGGCAACCTTGGCTCTTTTATGACTCGTGGACTTCAACCCCCAGAATTCCTGAGCCAGCCATGCTGAGGGGAAAGGGAGAGGTTTCCATGCTGAGCCATGCTGGCTCAGGAATTCTGGGAGTTGAAGTCCACGAGTCATGAAGTGGCCTAGGCCAAGGCCAGAGGTAGGTAACCTTGGCTCTTTTATGACTCGTGGACTTCAACTCCCAGAATTCCTGAGCTAGCATGGCTCAGCTTGGAAACTTCTCCCTTTCCTCTCAGCATGGCTGGCTCAGGAATTCTGGGGGTTGAAGTCCACGAGTCCTAAAAGAGCCAAGGTTGCCTATCTCTGATCTGTCTGTCTGTCTGTCTGTCTGTCTGTCTATCTATCTATCATCTAGGCCGGGGTAGTCAACCTTGGCTCTTTTATGAGTCGTGGACTTCAACTCCCAGAATTCCTGAGCCAGCCACGCTGAGGGGAAAGGGAGAGGTTTCCAAGCTGAGGCAAGCTGGCTCAGGAATTCTGGGAGTTGAAGCCCACGAGTCATAAAAGAGCCAAGGTTGACTACCTCTGGCCTAGGACGAAGATTAAGAGCAGGGGTCTTCAAACCTGGCCCTTTCATGACTGGTGGACTTCAACTCCCAGAATTCCTGAGCCAGCATGGCTCAGCTTGGAAACCTCTCCCTTTCCCCTCAGCATGGCTGGCTCAGGAATTCTGGGAGTTGAAGTCCACGAGTCATAAATGAGCCAAGGTTGCCTACCCCTGTCCTGTAGCAAGGGCAGTGACCTATAGGTACACAAATACAGGCAGTCTTTGAATTAGGACCGCAACCGAGCCCAAAATTTATGTCGCTAAGTAAGACCGTTGTTAAGTGAGTTTTGCTCCATTTTACGACCTGGCTTGCCACAGCTGTTGGGTAAATCACTGCAGCTGCTAAGGTAGTCACATGGTTGTTAAGCGGATCCAGCTTCCCCGTTGACTCTTGCTTGTTCAGAAGGTCGCCAAAGGGAGTCATGTGACCCCAGGACCGTGCAACCCGTCATAAATACAAGCCAGTTTGCCAAGCGTCTGAATGTTGATCGTGCGACCATGGAGATACTGCCATGTTCATAAGTGTGAAAAATGGGGCGAAGTCACTTTTTTTTCAGTGCCGTTGTAACTTCGAATAGTCACTAAATGAACAGTTGTAAGTCTGAGGACCACCTGCAATGGAGAATATGTGGCATACCATTATTGGGGCAGCATAACGGTGGGAATCATGTCCAGGATCTGCTGTTTCCCCCCCCCCCTTCCTTTTTTAATATCTCGTTTCTCTTCCCAATTCGTGAAAGTTCACTTAGCATTGACGGGGGAATTCTGGGAGTTGAAGTCCGTAGCTGTTGCGTGGGGAACCCTGGGAGTTGAAGTCTAACACTCTACTTACAGTGTTTCTCAACCTTGACCATTTTAAGGCATGTGGACTTCAACTCCCAGAATTCCACAGCCAGCATTGCTGGCTGTGGAATTCTGGGAGTTGAAGTCCACATGCCTTAAAATGGTCAAGGCTGAGAAACACCGCAACTAGATGCTTTCAGCCTACAGCCCTGGGATCTCCTGGTGGTCTCTCTTCCAAGCATTTACAGGGCCCAACCTTGTGTAGATTCTGAATCCAAACTAGGTTTGCCAGATTCTACTGACCCGTCGCCACCAATTATACTTGCTAGTTTTTATTCAGCACGAAATTAGGGAGGTTGCCCTGAATTTGGGGATGCCTTGAGTTCAAAATGTCTGATTAAAAGTAGCAGCGAGGCGATAAAACGCAACCAGACCCAACATAATTCATAGCGAGAACAATGTAAAAGTTAACTATTAAAGCCTTTGAAATGAGGCTTGAAAAGATGAGAGAGAAAAAAAAGACATAGAAAATGGACAGAACAATCTGGGCCCAGAATTCAAGCTGGACTTACGTGACCTTTGATTTTTTTTTTTTTTTGGATTTTTTTTTTTTTGGTCTCTCTTCAGAATTGGGATGGGATACCAGCTGGTGATCCCATGGCTGTGGCACTGACTGGGAATTTTAAAAAATGGCATTAAAAAGCAACAACACATTTTCTGAATTCATTTAGGTGGCTGTGCTCACAGGAGCTGCTAGTCAAGAACTGTATGGTAAAGTGGGAACAAGATTTTGGGCATTCTATCACGATGGAAACGTGGGAGGAAATCTGGGTGAGAAATGTAGTATTTACGAAAGCGCAACAGTTAAGGGAAAACTTCTACAAGATGTTCTATAGGTGGCATCTAGATCCGAAAAAACTATCATATATCTATCCAGACACCCAACCTAAATGTTGGAGGTGTGGCAATGGGGAGGCTACGTATTTTCATGTATGGTGGACATGTAGAAAAATTAAAGCCTTCTGGAGGAAGATATGGTGGACACTCCAAACCATTTTCAAAAAGCGTATTGAATTTCTACCTCAGGTTTTTTTGTTAGGGATCATAAAGGATTCCACTACCTCAGAGACGAACTTATTTCTGAATTTGATCACAGCAGCTAGACTGTTGGTGGGACAATACTGGAAGAAGCCAGAAATACCACCCATGGAAGAATGGACTTTGAAAGTAATAAATTTGGCGGAAATGGCGAAAATATCGGCATATTTGAAGGACCGCTCAAATGAACAATACATGATAGACTGGAAACAGTGGATAGACTATATACAAGAGAAACACCAATCAAATAAAATGTATCTGGCGTATAGTTGAGACTAGATGTGAGGAGTGAAGAATGTTTACCAAATCAGACGTTTACAAAGACTAATACCTAATGTTGTATTTTTATGTTTCATGATGATTGCTTCTTAACATGATCTTATGTTTAATGTTGATAGCTTTAATATTGAAAAAGCGTATTGAACTTCTATCTCAGGTTATTGAATCTCTACCTCAGGATCTTTTGTTAGGGTTCATAAAAGATTGCACTACTACTGAGACGAATTTAATTCTGAATTTGGGCACAGCAGCTAGACTGTTGGTGGGACAATACTGGAAGAGGCCAGAATTACCACCTATTGAAGATTGGACTCTGAAAGTAATACATTTGGCAGAAATAGCGAAAATTTTGGCATACTTGAAGGATCGCTCGAGTGAACAATATGTGATAGACTAGAAATAGTGGATAGACTATATATAAGAGAAACACCAATCAAATAAAATGTATCAGGCGTATAGTTGAGGCTTGACGTGAGGAGGGAGGAATGTTTACCAAATCAGACGTTTACAAAGACTAATACTTAATGTTGTACTTTATGTTCTATGATGATTGCTTCTTAACATGATCTTATGTTTGATGTTGATTGCTTTAATAAAAAATTATTTAAAAAAAAAAAGCAACAACACATTTTCTGAATTCATTTAGGTGACTGTGCTCACAGGAGCTGCCTTCCTTCGAAATAATGTTTTATCTGTTTTGTGTTACCTGGGATTAACCTGGGGGCTTCTGTGTGTATTTTGGCTATCAGCTGATTATGGTAGGGGGTCCCTGGTGGCCTTGGGGGGGCGGTCTCTGAACTATGTGAAACATCTTCTGGGTGTGATCATGACTCACTTGCCTAAATAGGTAAAGTTGAGCTTTCTCAGGGCTAAAGGTCACCTGAGCCTCAAGATTTGTAACAGCACGATTGCATTTATATAATAATAATAATAATAATAATAATAATAATAAAGTTGGAAGGGACCTTGGAGGTCATCTAGTCCAACCCCCTGCTCAGGCAGGAAACCCTATGCCATTTCGGACAAATGGCTGTCCAGTCTCTTCTTAAAAACTTCCAGGGTTGGAGCATTCAGCGCTTCTGGAGGCAAGTGATTGGATCAACTTAACAAATGAAAGAATATTGAATATAGAAGGATATGGGTTAGTGTATGGGTTCCACGCGTATTTAGTTTACGACAAAAAATTGGATAGGAGCTTTAAAGAGCATATACTAAGAAACTCTATGTTGCGTGTCTGGAAAAAGTATTATTATAAATTATGTGGTAAAATCCCTTTATGGACAGTTCCCAGGCATGCAATACAGAGTATAGGTATACAACAAATTCAGGATGTGGTGCCATATGATAAACTTTTAATTAAAGAAGGGAATAGCCTAGAACTGAAATCATTAGATAGATTAAAGGAGGAAGGTATAGCTCACAATTGGTATCATCATGCACAACTTCAAGCTAGATGGCAAAAAGATGTTAAGATGGGTTTTTCTTTAAAGGATGAAAAATTAATTATACAAGCTAGAGACCAAAGAGCTATGCATATCAAAAGAATATATGACGCTTTGATTGAAATTGATTCTGGAACTGAATTAGTTAAAGATTGTATGATTAAGTGGGAAGGTAATTTTGGACACCCAATTATGATAGAAACTTGGAAAAGAATATGGGTGAAAAATGTTAAATTTACACAAGCTCAGCATTTAAGAGAAAATTTTTATAAAATGTTTTATAGATGGCATTTAGATCCAAAAAAATTATCGCTTATGTACCCAAATATGCAACCCAAATGTTGGAGATGTGATTCTATGGACGCTACTTATTTTCACATTTGGTGGACTTGTAAAAAAATTAAGGCTTTTTGGATAAAAATATGGTGGATTCTTCAAAATATTTTGAAAAAGCGTATTGAGTTTTTTACCTCAGTTATTCTTGTTGGGTATTACAAAGGACTATACCACCATAGAGACTAAGCTGATCTTGAACTTGATTACGGCCGCAAGATTGTTGGTGGGACAATATTGTAAGACATCTGAAATACCATCTATTGAAGAATGGACACTAAAAGTTACCCATCTTGTGGAGATGGCTAAGATATCAGCATACCTGAAAAACCACTCAAATGAAGCATTTTTGATGGACTGGAAAAAATGGATTGACTATATGCAAAAGAAATATCAATTGAAAGAACTAGATTTGGTATACAGATAAATAGTTATAAAATAGTTATAAAATAGTAGTTTAGCGGGGTTTCTTGCGTTCTTACTCTGTATTCACTCTGGGAAGCCTGGGGGGGGGAGGGGGGAGGGAGATAATAAGTAATAGATTATGGTTCTCAACTGTAGTTGGGGGTATTAAGGGAATAGATTTTTTCTTTTTTAGGGCGTTCGGGAAAACTCTGGACACCGCATTGGATGGTGAGGAAGGTGGAGTGAAGGTTAGGTATGTGTAGAGGGTTAGAGGGTGGAGATAGGGAATAGAGGTGAGTGGAGGGAAGATGTACAGAAAGGCGAAAGTATGTACCGGGTAGTTAGAAGGATAGAAGAGGGTAGGTTGTTGGAGGATGTGGTGGGGGGGGGTTCCGAGCAGCTATTTGTAGTGATTGTTAAATATGTTATTTGCTTGTTTTCAGTTGAGTTATTATGTTATTATGTTATAATTTTGTTAAAAGTTTTTAAAATTCAATAAAAAAAATATTTAAAAAAAAACACTAAAAAAAAAAAAACTTCCAGGGTTGGAGCATTCAGCGCTTCTGGAGGCAGGTAGTTCGCCTGGTATCATATACAGGTTGTCCTCAACTTACAAAGATACGTTTGAAGTTACAACGCCACTGAAAGAAGTGACTTAGGACCATTTTTCACACTTAACGACCATCACGTGATTGAAATTTTGGACGCTTGGCAACTGGCATGTACTTAGCACGGTTGCAGCGTCCCGGGATCATGTGATCCCCCTTTGCGACTTTCTGACAAGCAAAGTCATTGGGGCGAAGCCAGGTTCACTTCACAACCGTCTCACTAACTTAACAACTGCGATGATCACTCCAGCCCTCCGTGAGCTGCACTGGCTACCAATTGGTCTCCGGACACAATTCAAAGTGTTGGTTATGACCTATAAAGCCCTTTATGGCAATGGACCAGGATACTTGGGGGACCGTCTTCTGCCTCATGTATCCCAGCGACCGGTTAGGGCACACAGGGTTGGCCTCCTACGGGTCCCGTCTGTTAGACAATGTCGTCTGGCGGGGCCTAGGGCGAGGGCCTTCTCCGTGGCTGCCCCAGCCCTCTGGAACCAGCTTCCCTCGGAGGTTCGTACTGCTTTCTCCCTCCTAGCTTTCCGGAAACGGCTGAAGACGCATCTATGCCGACAGGCTTGGGGTGTATGAGCTGTGCTCTGCCCCTGGGCCTAGGAATGTCCCTCCATCAGCGACTGTGAGCTGATTGTGTTTGTATGTTGTATGAATGCAATTAATTTTTAAATTTTTTTATTGTATTGTTGTTGTTAGCCGCCCTGGGTCCTAGGAGAAGGGCGGCATATACATTTGAATAATAATAATAATAAAATTCATTTAGCAACTATGTCAAGGAAGGTCATAAATGGGGCCAAATACACTTAGCAAATGTCTTGCTTAGCAATAGAAATTTTGGGGTCAATTGTGGCCGTAAATGGAGGACTACCTGTATTGAATCCTAATTTTTCCAGCTAATATTATTTTCCCAATGCACACACCTTTGCTATTGCATATACCAAGGGTCTTCAAACTTGGCCCTTTTATGACTTGTGGACTCCAACTCCCAGAATTCCTCAGCCAGGCACGCTAGCTGAGGAATTCTGGGAGTTGAAGTCCACTCCTCTTAAAGTCTATATCAGGAGTCTTCAAACTTGGCCCTTTTATGACTTGTGGACTTCAACTCCCAGAATTCCTCAGCCAGGCATACTGGCTGAGGAATTCTGGGAATTGAAGTCCACAAGTCACGAAGGGGCCAAGTTTGAAAACCCCTGACATATACAGTATAGAGCAGGGTGAATTCTGGGAGTTGAAGTCAACAAGTCATAAAAGAGCCAAGGTTCCCCACCCCTGGTATAGTCTATTGAACTTAGATGGGCTGAGAACAGAATTTCTCTTTAAAGCATTTAGATAATAGATACCTAGTATTTTATTATAAATGATAGTTGATTGTTCTTTTAATTCTGCCCAATTGCTGATATGCAACTCCTGCACACTATCAAAAGCATGGGGAGATGGGGGGGGGAATCCCATTTTTCTTTCCCACTACAGTAATTCGTTAAATTCCACATATTAACCAGCTAGGTTAATATATATATTAAGGTTAATATATATATATTAAGGTTAAGTTCAGGAGGGGGAGATGAAATGGCATATGATAAAAGAGAGGCAAGATTTGTAGAAATATAGCATATATATCACAACTTCATACGGTACTAAAATGAAAAAAACGATTTCAGCATTTTTAAAATGTTAGACCCGCAGTGTTTCTCAACCTTGACCATTTTAAGGCATGTGGACTTCAACTCCCAGAATTCCACAGCCAGCATTGCTGGCTGTGGAATTCTGGGAGTTGAAGTCCACATGCCTTAAAATTGTCAAGAGAGAATTAAAACAAAAAATTCAACCCTTGAGAAATCAAGGGAGCAAAAAACTTTGGTCATAATTTCCCAGACGTTAAAAAATAAATCCCAAAAGCCCATGAAACGATCTTTTATTTGGCAAGAATAATAAAGCTTTTGAATTACAAAACCATGACGAGCTTGCCCACATTGCCCATAATGCTTTGCTTCCAGCCCTTCCTCACGCGCGTGCGCCCTCATAGAAGGGCCTTTTATATGCGCTTGCGCAGGACCATCTCAAGCGCTAAGTTTCTCGCAAGCGCAGGTTCTTCTTTCGTTCCTCTTGAGGTGGAGGCAAGCGCGGTGAAGAGCTCCGCCTAGTGGCCGTCGAGAGCTATTGCAGGCGCCCGTGGTTAAGTTTGCCGTTTGAAGAATTGACGCATGCGTATATCTTCGATCTCTGGAGGCTTACACGGGTTCGAGCCCCGTCTTCTCCCCAAAAATTATTTCGGGGAGCGAAATGTGAGGATTAACGTGGCAATAGAGATTATTGCTACTATTATTAATAACCAGGTGTATTAATAATGTTAATAATAACCAAAGGGACAGTGCTATATGAATAATAACAATGTCCCTTTGGTTATTTGCAAAGCGTAATCTAAATTTAAAAATTCTTATTTTAAAACAGGCAAAAGGCAGGGAAGAAGAGACACAGCTGCCATTTCAATGTAGGGTAACTTCTGTGCAGCATAACCAAAGATAACTCAGATGCCTGAGTGAATTTATTATTCCTGTGCCTGACTGAGGAATTCTGGAAGTTGAAGCCCACAAGTTGGAAAACCCCTGGGACCAAAAAACAACAGGTTGTAAAATGCCTTGCTTAGCAATGGAAGGTTGGGCTCAGTTGTGATCCTCAGTGAACGTGGGAGGGGTACCCAAGGATCATCTAGCCCAGCGGTTCTCAACCTATGGGTCGCGACCCCATTTGGGGTCGAACTACAGTTTCGCGGAGGTCGCCGGACACTGCGGTCCGCTTTTTTTGATTTTTTAAAATTTTTTTTCGCCGCGCACGCGCGGATCGGCCCGTCGCGGTCCGCCATTTTGTGTTTTTTTATTATTTTTTTTTCGTGGCGCGCGAAAAAAAATAAAAAACCAAAAAAAAAACCAAAATGGCGGACCGCAGGTCGGGGTCATGGCGCGCATGGGCGGCGCAAGTGGGGTCTCAACCTGAAAAAGGTTGAGAACCACTGATCTAGCCCAACCCCCTTGCAATGGGCCAAAGAGCCAACAAACACCACCCTGGAGGGATGCTTGCCCTGCGTTCAGCGCCCCGCCGTTGAAACAAACCATACAGCAGGATGATGGGCCTCCGTAAATTTTGGGTTATGTAGTCTTTTGTCTTTTTCTGGGCTCGGAAGATGGGCAGGCCGGGGCTTTCTATTATGCTGTGAGCCGCCCTGAGTTCTCCGGAATAGGGCGGCATAGAAATTAAATAAATAAAATAAAATAAATAAATAAAAAAAAAAAAGACACAAGGAAAGCCAGGGTCTCTTTCGGATGGGTGGATTTCGACTCCCATAATTCCCTGCTGGCTGGGGAATTCTGGGAGTTGAAGTCCATCTACCGGTGGTCCTTGGTGACCCTTTGAAGTGGGAAAAAGTGACTTAGCACCATTTTTTCACACTTGCGACCATTCCGGCATCCCCAGGATCACGTGATTTACATTCGGATGCTCGACAACCAACTCCTATTTATGACGGTTGCAGCATTCCCCGGTGTGTGTGTGTGTGTGTGTCACACGATCCCCTTTCGCGAACTTCTGACCAGCGAGATCAATGGGGGAAGTCAGGTTCACTAACAACCCGTGTGTCTAATTTTAACAATATTGGGCAAGGAAGTTAGCGAAAGGGGGCAAAACTCACTGAACCAGCGTCTCGCTTAGCAACCTAAATTCTGGGCTCGACAGTGGTCGTAAGCCGAGGACTATCTGAAAATGGAAGGCGCAAACTCCGTTCCAAAGGCACAGCTGAGAGCGGATAAGGCAATCTTCCTGAACTCTGCGCTCGTGGAATTAAATAAAATTCTATTTTTTATTTTAGTTTTTTTTTTTCAGGCAGTCCTGAGCAGTTTGGGGAGATGTTCCTGAGCAGGGGGGTCTTCAAACTCGGCCCTTTTATGACTGGTGGACTTCAACTCCCAGAATCCCTCAGCTAGGCACACTGGCTGAGGAATTCTGGGAGTTGAAGTCTGCAAGTCATGAAGGGGCCATAGTTCCATGCTGGCTGAGGAATTCTGGGAGTTGAAGTCTGCAGGTCATGAAGGAGCCATAGTTCCATGCTGGCTGAGGAATTCTGGGAGTTGAAATCTGCAGGTCATGAAGGGGCCATAGTTTTCCCCATGCTGGCTGAGGAATTCTGGGAGTTGAAGTCCACACGTCATGAAGGGGCCATAGTTCCCCCATGCTGGCTGAGGAATTCCAGGAGTTGAAGTCTGCCAGTCATGAAGGGGCCATAGTTTCCCCATGCTGGCTCAGGAATTCTGGGAGTTGCAGTCTGCAAGTCATGAAGGGGCCATAGTTCCTCCATGCTGGCTGAGGAATTCTGGGAGTTGAAGTCCGCAAGTCATGAAGGGGCCATAGTTCCTCCATGCTGGCTGAGGAATTCTGGGAGTTGAAGTCCGCAAGTCATGAAGGAGCCATAGTTCCATGCTGGCTGAGGAATTCTGGGAGTTGAAGTCCGCAAGTCATGAAGGGGCCATAGTTCCCCCATGCTGGCTGAGGAATTCTGGGAGTTGAAGTCTGCCAGTCATGAAGGGGCCATAGTTTCCCCATGCTGGCTCAGGAATTCTGGGAGTTGCAGTCTGCAAGTCATGAAGGGGCCATAGTTCCTCCATGCTGGCTGAGGAATTCTGGGAGTTGAAGTCCGCAAGTCATGAAGGGGCCATAGTTCCATGCTGGCTGAGGAATTCTGGGAGTTGAAGTCTGCAGGTCATGAAGGAGCCATAGTTCCATGCTGGCTGAGGAATTCTGGGAGTTGAAATCTGCAGGTCATGAAGGGGCCATAGTTTTCCCCATGCTGGCTGAGGAATTCTGGGAGTTGAAGTCCACAAGTCATGAAGGAGCCATAGTTCCCCCCATGCTGGCTGAGGAATTCCAGGAGTTGAAGTCCACACGTCATGAAGGGGCCATAGTTCCATGCTGGCTGAGGAATTCTGGGAGTTGAAGTCTGCAAGTCATGAAGGGGCCATAGTTCCATGCTGGCTGAGGAATTCTGGGAGTTGAAGTCTGCAGGTCATGAAGGAGCCATAGTTCCATGCTGGCTGAGGAATTCTGGGAGTTGAAGTCCAGAAGTCATGAAGGGGCCATAGTTTCCCCATGCTGGCTGAGGAATTCTGGGAGTTGAAGTCCGCAAGTCATGAAGGGGCCATAGTTTTCCCCATGCTGGCTGAGGAATTCTGGGAATTGAAGTCCACCAGTCATAAAAGGGCCAAGTTTGAAGACCTCTGTCCTTGAGCTTCGCGTCCTTCCACCCTCTACCAGTAGTCTCCTTCTGCTCCCTTCCTGGGCTCCACACTGCGTCTGCGTCCGGGGGCATCTCTTTCCTCGTTCCCCTCCATGCTCCAGGGATAAGGCCGTTCCACCAAGCTGGGGGCGAACGGCCCCACCACCCAGGGCAGGGGGACGTTCTGCACCACATAGTCCACGATCTCGTCCACCGAGCCCCGGGGCATGGCGATCCGCTGGCAGTTCTGGGCCAACACGGCGGAAGGCAGCTCTTCGAAGGACTGGGCGGTCGAGAAGGATCGGTTGAGGCCCTCCGCCGTGTGCCAGATCAGCCTGGCTTTGTCTTGGATGCTGGCGGGGAGACCCTGGAGCTGGGACAGGAGGGTCCAGCAGGAGAGCTGCACCTGTTGAGCCAGCCCACGAAACACGGTCAGCGTCCGGGACTCGGCCTAGGAAACGGGAGAAGGTAGGTCCTCATCAGAGCTGGGCTTCCTTAGAATTCATCTAACTCCAGAGGATGTCCATCTCTCGCTCTTCCTATCATTTAGCACAGCTCCTTCTCCAGGATAATTTTTCCTCCTTTTCCTTCTTTCTCCTCCTCCTCCTCACCTCCTCCTCCTCTCTTTTCTTCTCCTCCTCTCCTTCTTTCCTCTTCCTCTGCCCTCCTCTCCTCTACTTCATCTCCTCCTTTCATCTTTCTCCTCCTCTACCCGCCTCCACTCATCTGCCTTCTTTCCTCTCCTCACCTCTTCTCTTCTCCTCCTTTCTGTCTTCTTCCTTTCCCTCCACCTTTTCTCCTCCTTTCCTCTTCCTTCTTTGCCTTTTCTCCTCCTCCTCTCCTTTTCTCCTTCTTTCATCTTCCTCTTCCTCCCCTCCTATGCCTTCTTTCCCCTTCTCCTCACCTCTTCTCTTCTCCTCCTTTCTGTCTTCTTCCTTTCCCTCCACCTTTCCTCTCTTCCTTCTTTGCCTTCTTTCTCCTCCTCCTCCTCTCCTTTTCTCCTTTCCTCTTCCTCCTCTCCTATGCCTTCTTTCCCCTTCCCCTTCTCCTCACCTCTTCTCTTCTCCTCCTGTCTTCTTCCTTTCCCTCCACCTTTTCTCCTCCTTTCCTCTCTTCCTTCTTTGCCTTCTTTCTCCTCCTCCTCCTCCTCCTCTCCTCTTCTCCTTCTTTCATCTTCTTCTTCCTCCTCTCCTATGCCTTCTTTCCTCTTCTCCTCCTCACCTCTTCTCCTTTCTGTCTTCTTCCTTTCCCTCCATCTTTTCTCCTCCTTTCCTCTCTTCCATCTTTGTCTTCTTTCTTCTTCTCCTCCTCCTCCTCCCCTTTTCTCCTTCTTTCATCTTCCTGTTCCTCCTCTCCTATGCCTTCTTTCCCCTTCTCCTCCTCTTCCTTACCTCTCCTCCACATCCTCTTCCTCCTCACTTCTCCTCTTCCTCCTCCTCATTCTCCTATTCTTTTCCTTTCCTCCACCTATTATAATAATAGTAATAAAGTTGAAAGGGACTTTGGAGATCATCTAGTCCAACCCCCTGCTCAGGCAGGAAACCCTTTATACTATTTCAGACAAATGGCTGTCCAGCCTCTTCTTACAAAACCTCCAGTGTTGGGGCATTCACCGCTTCTGGAGGCAGGTTGTTCCCCTGGCTAATTGTTCTCATTGTCAGGAAGTTTCTCCTTAGTTCTAGGTTGCTTCTCTCCTTGATTAATAATAGTAGTAGTAGTAATAATAATAGTAATAATAATAATAGTAATAATAGTAATAATAATAGTAATAATAATAGTAAAGTTGGAAGGTACCTTGGAGGTCATCTAGTCCAACCCCCTGCTCAGGCAGGAAACCCTTTATACTATTTCAGACAAATGGCTGTCCAGTCTCTTCTTAAAAACTTCCAGTGTTGGAGCATTCACCGCTTCTGGAGGCAGGTGGTTCCCCTGGTTAATTGTTCTCACTGTCAGGAAGTTTCTCCTTAGTTCTAGGTTGCTTCTCTCCTTGATTAGTTTCCATCCGTTGCTTCTTGTCCTGCCTTCAGGTGCTTTGAAAAATAGCTTGACTCCCTCTTCTTTGGGGCAGCCCCTGAGATATTGGAACACTGCTATCCTGTCCCCCCTTGTCCTTCTCTTCATTAAACTAGACATACCCAATTCCTGTTCTTCGTATGTTTTGGCCTCCAGTCCTCTAATCATCTTTGTTGCTCTTCTCTGCACTCTTTCCAGAGTCTCAACATATTTTTTACACGGTGGTGATCAAAACTGGATGCCGGATTCCAAGTCTGGCCTCACCAAGGCCTTGTAAAGTGGTATTAACACTTCATGTCATCTTGATTCTCTCCCTCTGTTAATGCAGCCTAGCACTGTGTTGGCTTTTTTGGCAGCTGCAGCACATAGCTGGCTCCTCCTCTTCCTCCTCCTCCTCCTCTTCCTTTCCTCTCCTCCTCCTCCTCCTCCATCACCACCACCAAGTCTGCTTCTCCACCATGACTTCCCTTTCGCTTTCCTCCCCGACATATGATCGTTTCTTTTAATGACCAGTTATAAAAATTCAGCTACAACAGATTAATCAGTGGAACTGACCATTAATTATGCCTCCAGAGGTTGTGGGTGCTCCATCACTGGAGATGTTCAAGAGGCTGGACAGCTATTTGTCTGAAATGGGACAGCGTCTCCTGAGCTGGGGGGGGGTTGGACTAGATGACCTCCCAGACCCCTTCCCACTCTTGTTATTCTGCCATTCTAGCCATTGTGCTTCACACGCGATCCTTAGTGTCGAGCGTGAAGTCAGATGTTCCCAGCAATAATAATAATAATAATAATAATAATAATAATAATAATAATAATAATAATAATAATAATAATAATAATAATAATAATAATAATAAAAATTGAAACCGGAAGTAAACAGGCGAGAAAGGAATCACAAGGCTACCTCTGGCTGTGCTGATGAATTTACCTGCTTGCCATTCCCAGCATGCATCTGGCTCCAGACCAGCCACATCTGGAAGAGTTTCTCCTGGCCATTTTGCAGCCTCTGGTCCAGCCCGTGTTTCACATGTTCAACCTAACAAAAGGGCAGAAAGCAGAGAAGTTTTGCAAAATGTTATTTTTACAAAAAAGCTTCTATCCAGGAAGTTGTTACGGCCTGCCTTGTTTAGTGACGTGTTTTAACCTTGAAACCTTTTGTCCATCTTGACAAATCAGCCTTTGGGAGTTAAGAATATGATGCCTGCATTCTGACATCACAGCGAGTCAGCCAATGGGAGTTAAGAATGTGTGAAAGCTGACTTGTGACATCACAGCACGTCAGCCAATGGGAGTTAAGAATGTGTGATAGCTGCCTTGTGGTATCACAGTGAGTCCACCAATGGGAGTTAAGAATATATGAGAGCTGACTTGTGACATCACAGCACGTCAGCCAATGGGAGTTAAGAATGTGTGATAGCTGCCTTGTGGTATCACAGTGAGTCCACCAATGGGAGTTAAGAATATATGAGAGCTGACTTGTGACATCACAGCGAGTCCGCCAATGGGAGTTAAGAATGTGTGATAGCTGCCTTGTGATATCACAGTGAGTCCACCAATGGGAGTTAAGAATATATGAGAGCTGACTTGTGACATCACAGCGAGTCCGCCAATGGGAGTTAAGACCATGATAACTGCACTGTGACATCACAGCATGTCAGCCAATGGGAGTTAAGAATGTGTGATAGCTGCCTTGTGATATCACAGTGAGTCCACCAATGGGAGTTAAGAATATGAGAGCTGACTTATGAGTTAAGACCATGATAACTGCACTGTGACATCACAGCACGTCAGCCAATGGGAGTTAGGAATGTGTGAAAGCTGCCTTGTGACATCACAGCGAGCCCACCAATGGGAGTTAAGAATATAAGATAGCTGACTTGTGACATCACAGCGAGTCAGCCAATGGGAGTTAAGAATGTGATGCCTTTTCTGTGACATCAACGCAATTCAGCCAATGGAAGTTAAGCAAGCATTTTCTCTGCTAAGAAGCATGTGCAAAGTTAAAAAAAAAAAAAGACGTAAACATCCCAAGAATTTTTTTTTTCCTTTTCTTACCAGCACTAAAGTCTGGTGCAGCTGGCCCAGGGCGTCTTGGGCGCCCTCCTTGGCGTCTTTCAACTTAGCCAGGAAATGCGGGAAGACGCGGTGGCGAAGTTTGCTGGACAAGGACCCCAGCCGCACAAAGTAACTTTCCCGCTGCTTCTGCTGCTCCACCGGGCCCGTTTCGAAGCCTTCCACGGAGGTAGCCAGTTCAGCTGGAAGAAAAAAGGAACCCCACACCATCTCAGAGCCTGGAAGTTCAACGTTGAAGTACAGCCAGTCCTGGACTTACGACCGGTCACTTCGTGATTGTTCGAAGTTACGACAGACCTTTAAAAGGTACTTAGGAGCTCTGGTGGCGCAGGGGTTAGGATGCAGTATTGCGGGCTAATTCTGCCCACTGCCGGGAGTTCGATCCTGACCAGTTCAAGGTTGACTAAGCCTTCCATCCTTTCGAGGTCAGTAAAATGAGGACCCAGATTGTTGGGGGGGGGGAATCTATCTATCATTTATGTGTCTTTCTTTTTCTCTCCTTCCTTCCTTCCTTCCTTCCTTCCTTCCTTCCTTCCTTCCTTCCTTCCTTCCTTCCTTCCTTTTCTGTCTTTCTACAATATCTATCTATCTATCTATCACCTTACAATATCTGTCACTGTCTATCTGTCTGTCTATATTCTCTCTCTCTTTCTCTCAAGAGCCCTGGTGGCGCAGTGGTTAGAATTCAGTATTGCAGGCTGACTCTGCCCACTGTCGGGAGTTCGATCCTGACTGACTCAAGGTTGACTAAGCCTTCCATCCTTTCGAGGTCGGTAAAATGAGGACCCAGATTGTTGGGGGGGGAGGGCTATCTATCTATCTATCTATCTATCTATCTATCTATCTATCTATCTATCTATCTATCTATCTATCTATCTATCTATCTATCTATCTATCTATCTATCTATCTACCTACCTACCTACCTACCTACCTGTTGTGGGTGTCTCTAGACCGGCTGGGGACATATCAGAGGATGACGAAGCACAACCAGGCCCCTCTGGGTATTTTCCCCTCCCGGCAGCTGAGCCAGACAGTGAGCAGATTTGTATGCAGTCTGAGTCAGACTCTCAAAGTGATGAGTCAGATTTGGAACAGGACAATATATGGCTTGATCCGAGATTCCGAAGGTTTGATAGGCGGAGGTGTCAGTTACGTGGAAAAAGGAAGTAATGGGGGAAGTGACGTATCGGAAACTATATTAGAAGGTGAAGAAGGGACTAATTCTTTGTCACGAGCAACGTTAATCAAGGAGTAGCCTGATACCTTGAGCAGTTCGTTTGAATTCAGTTTTCTGGTGTTTTTGGAATGTACGGAAGATTAATGAGATCTTGGACAACATGAGAGATAAAGAGTGAGTTAATTGGAAGGGGGAAGAGCATGTTTAATCTGAATGTAAATAAATCAGACTTGGCCGTTCCGGCCAACAAAATGCCAGCAGCTTGCTTTGAAGTGAATCTCTTGAAATGTGTTAAATAAAACTCTTAAAGAAATATTTATGTGGAGTTTACTGAGCTGAGAAGGGCCAGATACAACACTACCTATCTGTCATCTTGCTCTTCTATTCTCTCTCTCTCTCTCTCTCTCTCTCTCTCTCTCTCTCTCTCTCTCTCTCTCTCTCTCTCTCTCAGAGTGCAGGAGTTCAATCCTGACTGGCTCAAGGTTGACTCAGCCTTCTGTCCTTCCCAGGTCTGACTCTGTAAGCCACTTAGAGAGGGCTGTAAAGCACTGTGAAGCGGCATATAAGTCTAAGGGCTATTGCAAGTACGACCTGATTCCAAAGCTTCGCATTAACGGCTGTCGGCTGCATCCCGGAGGCGTTATGACTGCAATTTACAACATTTTTCCTAAAACACTATCTTTTGTAAGTCACGTCCTTGACTTACAACCATTTGTTTACTGATTGTTTGAAGTTACAACACTGTAAAAAGTGACTTACGGCCGTTTTTTTCACACTTACGACCGTGGCAGCATCCCCGCAGTCACGTGATCAAAAGTGCTGCAGCGTCCCAGGGATTGACGTGATCCCCTTTTGGGACCTTCTGCCAAGCCAAGTCAGCGGAGAAGCCAGATTCACTTCACAACCGTGTTACTCACTTAACCACCGGGGCGGTTCACTTCGCAACAGTGGCAAGAACGGTCGCAAAACAAGACAAGACAACTTTTATTGCCGGGTTGTTGTTTTGTTTTTTTTTTAACTACGAGCGCACTTCGGCCCGTATTAAAAAAAAATGACGTTTTCTTGCCGGCCTCTCAGAATGGCGGCAAAGCTCACTTCTCTTGCTTAGCCACAGAAATTTTGGAACCCAAGTGTGGTCGTAAGCTGAGGACAACCTGTCGTATCTACTGGGGGGGGGGAGAAAGGAATTTTGGGGATCACGTCTGGATCAGGTTACTTGCGGGACCATCTGCTGCCCCATGAAACCCAGCGACCGGTTAGGGCCCACAGTGTCGCCTGGTGGGGCCTAGGGGAAGAGCCTTCTCTGTTGCGGCCCCGGTCCTCTGGAATCAACTCCCCCCGGAGATCCGTATCGCCCCCACCCTCTCCGCCTTTCGCAAACTGTTAAAGACACGTCTTTGCCAGCAGGTCTGGGGCAGTTGACACCTTGCCCCAGCCGGTGTATGTTTGTTGTAAGTTTGTCTTTGGATGATTGGTTTTAATCTAGGGGTTTTATAATGTATTTGATTTCTATATGCTACTGATTATGTTGTTAAGCCGCCCTGAGTTTTCGGAATAGGGCGGCATAGAAATCGAAACAAACAATACCAGGACAAGGGGGCACTCCCTAAAGCTCGTAGGTAAGAAAGTGAGGACAAATAAAGGGAAATATTTCTTCACCCAGAGGGTCGTTGGTTTATGGAATTCACTTCCAGAAGAGGTCGTGACAGCTGTCAGCCTTGACAGCTTCAAGGCAGGGTCAGACAGATTCATGGAGGCCAAGTGTATCGGTGGTTATTAAAGCGGATGTCCATGTGCCGCCTCTATGTTGGTTGAGGCAGGCAGGATTCCCTCGAGTCCCATTTGTTGGGGGTCAAGGGAAAGGGAGGGTTTTGCCTTCTCTTTCTGCTCAAGATCCCCATGTACAACTGGTGGGCCACTGTGTGACACAGAATGCTGGACTCGATGGGCTTTGGCCTGATTCAGCATGGCTCTTCTTAGGTTCTTATGTTAAATAAATAAATGAGCACTCACCGAGTTCTCGTTCCGTCATGGGGAGATAGTAGTCGACTAATTCTTCAGTCTTGCCCAGCATCGTATCCATACTGGTGACCACCATCTCACCCACTCTGGAGCCCATCATGCTGGTCACACCCCCTGCCACGATGGAGCAGGTCATCTCCACGCTGCCCTGGACGGCCCCCTTGGCCATGTCCACCATCCCGCTCACGCCACTGGACACGGCCTCCTTTGCCCCGTAGACGGTGCCGGAAACGACAATTCGGGCTCCGGTGACTTTGTTTGACAACAATTCCTTGGTGTCTGCGACCACCTGGGGAGGGAGACAAACCAAGAAGCGACGCTGCATCCTTGTTTCCGAGAACGTGCTCGATTTTAGAATGTAGGTGGTCCTCAATTTACAACAATTTGTTTAGCGACTGGAAAAAAGGACCGTTTTTAACACTTACGACCGTTGCAGCGTCCTCCGTGGTCACGCGATTAAAATTCGGATGTTTGGTAACCGACTCGTATTTATGACGGTTGCGGTGTCCCCGGGATCATGCAATTCCCCCTTTTGCATGTTTTGTTCCATATAGCATTAACCTTGTGAACTCTCAAGCTTCTTCCTTCTATTACATATTCAACATGGACTGTTTAATATTTATTTGTTATGTATATGTAGGGGTGTGGGTCTATACCAGAGGTAGGCAACCTTGGCTCTTTTATGACTTGTGGACTTGAACTCCCAGAATTCCTGAGCCAGCCTGGCTCAGTTTGGAAACCTCTCCATTTCTCCTCAGCATGGCTGGCTCAGGAATTCTGGGAGTTGAAGTCCATGAGGCATAAAAGAGCCAAGGTTGCCTATCCCTGATTGATCTATCTATCTATCTATCTATCTATCTATCTATCTATCTATCTATCTATCTATCTATCTATCTATCTATCTATCTATCTATCTATCTATCTATCTATCTATCTATCTATCTATCTATCTATCTATCTATCTATCCATCCATTTCCATCCATTTCCATCCATCCATCCATCCATCCATCCATTTATCTAATCTATCTAATCCAGCGGTTCTCAACCTGTGGGTCGCGACCCCACTTGGGGTCGAACGATCATTTCACGGGGTCGCCAAACAACGCAGTCTGCCATTTCCCCCCCCCCCTTTTCCTTAGCTGTGCCACTCCCTCTTATTCTATCGGCTTTTGAAAGCCAATAGAATAGACTCTCTTGAATAATTCTATTGGCTTTGAAAAGCCAATAGGAATGGTCCAGGCTGTCTCCGCCCTGCCGAGCCTGCCAAAAGTCCCAGTCTGCAAACGGTGCTGCAAGTTGTCTGCAGCGAAGGTGAGCTGTCTAGAAGTTTCCACCCCTCCCTGCTGAGCAACTACTAACAATGTAAGTCAAAGAGGGCCAGGGGTGGGAGGGGGGAGGCCGGCGGGCGCAGGGAGGGTTGCTGGTGCGTGTGAGGCCCGGCGGGTGCCTTACCTCCCTTGGGCTGGGCCAGCTGGTGGCCCAGCCGGTGGTCGCCCTGTGCCGTCACTGCCCCTTGCCAGCTACGCCTCGGCCGGCGCAGGGGGCGGCACCACGCATGCGCAGCGCTCCCGGGCAGGGAAATAGTCCTCGACTTATGACCAATTGGGTAGTCCTCAACTTACGACCGGTTGGAGGTCGCAGCATTAAAAAGGTTGAGAACCACTGATCTAATCTATCCTATCTAATCTATCCTATCTAATCTATCCTATCCTATCCTATCCTATCCTATCCTATCCATCTACCTACCTACCTACCTACCTACCTACCTACCTACCTACCTACCTACCTACCTACCTACCTATCTATCTATCTATCTATCTATCTATCTATCTATCTATCTATCTATCTATCTATCTATCTATCTATCTATCTATCTATGGCAGGGGTAGGCAACCTTGGCTCTTTTATGACTCGTGGACTTCAACTCCCAGAATGCCTGAGCCGGCATGGCTCAGCATGGAAACCTCTCCATTTCTCCTCAGCGTGGCTGCCTCAGGAATTCTGGGAGTTGGAAGTCCACGAGTCATAAAAGAGCCAAGGTTCCCCACTCCTGCTATAGACCAACTCTACATCTGGTGGAACTACTGGTTTGTACCTTTAGAGCAGGGGTCTTCAAACTTGGCTCTTTTATGACTCGTGGACTTCAACTCCCAGAATTCCTGAGCCAGCCATGCTGAGGGGACAGGGAGAGGTTTCCAAGCTGAGCCATGCTGGCTCAGGAATTCTGGGAGTTGAAGTCCACAAGTCATAAAAGGGCCAAGGTTGCCTGCCCCTGCCTTAGACATATGGACTTCAACTCCCAGAATTCCTGAGCCAGCCATGCTGAGGGGACAGGGAGAGGTTTCCAAGCTGAGATGGGCTGGCTCAGGAATTCTGGGAGTTGAAGTCCACGAGTCATAAAAGGCCAAGGTTTCACTTTGAGAGCGGGCAACTAAATTTCATTTTTGAGATGTGCCATTGGGCCCACAGTACAAAAATGACAATAAAAGTTATCTTATCTTATCTTATCATCTTATCTATCTTTTGCAACCTTCTGATAAGCAAAGTCAATGGGGAAGAAGCCGGATTCACTTCACAACCGCATTACTAATTTAACAACTGCAGTGATTCACTTAACAAGAAAGGATATATAAGGAAGCAAAACTCACTTAACAAGTGTCTCACGTAGTAGCAAAAACTTTGGGTTATAAGTGGAGGACTACCTGTCTGTGGTTGCTAAGAGTCAGTGTTGACTTCAGGGCCCCAAAATCACTCACTCAATCTTCTCTTAACGTCCCAAAGCTGATTTTTTTTCAGGAGGCAACTGGACTTTCTTTCGTTTTCCTTTGAAGACATTTCTCTTCTCATCCCAGAAGCTCCTTCAGCTCTGACTGGATGGTGGGAAACGGAAAGATTTATACTCCTTGCAGACAGCTGGTCCTTTGCGTCCTTTTAGAGAGTCATTGAGGCCACTTGGAGGTTTAATCTGTACCCTCAGGGTCACTTGAGTGGTGCAAATGGGTGTGGGGCTTTCTTGGAACGGCTGAAAGGACCCTGTTGTAGACTGGGGATAGACGGTATCCTCAGCAGCTCCAAGAAGGCTTCATGCCCATTTGACCCTGAGGACACAGGTAAAGATCCAAGTGGCCTCAATGACTCTCTAAAACAGCGGTTCTCAATCTGTGGGTCGCGACCCCATTTGGGGTCGAACGACCATTTCACGGGGGTCGCCAAACACCGCAGTCCGCCATTTTTTTTATTGGTTGGCCTTTTTTGGTCCACCATTTTTTCCCCCTTTGCGATGGGGGCTGTCGCGCCGCGCATGCGGGCCCGCCATTTTTTTTTTGGTCAGCTATTTTTTTTTTGGTCCACCATTTTTTTCCCCTTTGCGATGTGGGCCGTCGCGCCGCGCATGAGCGACGCGGCCCCGCCATTTTTTTCTTTTAGTCGGCCATTTTTTTGGGGGGTCCGCCATTTTCCCCCCCTTTGTGATGCGGGCCGTCGCACTGCGCATGCGCGATGCGCCCGCATGTGCGATGCGGGCCGGGGTCGAGCCCCAGAAAAGGTTGAGAACCAACCGCTACTCTAAAAGAATGCAAATGACTGGCTGTCTGCAAGGAGTATAAATCCTTCCCTTCCCCACCATCCAGTCAGAGCTGAAGAAGCTTCTGGGGATGAGAAGCGAAACCTCTTCAAAGGAAAAACCAGAAAGTCCAGTTGCCTCTGAAAAAACACCTTTGGGACAACCAGGACCTGGATTGACTGAGCATCTCCACGGACATTGTGCACTTTGGGATGAGCTCCCATCGGATGGTGCGGGAGGACGAACGGATTCCCAGGAACCATTGCAGGCTCTAGGAACCCTTTGCGCTTCAGCTGGAGAGGCAGAGAACACAGACTCCTCCCCAACAGCCTGCGCCTGTCTTCAACAAGGAAGGGGCCCAGGACCCAGAAGACATCCTGCAGCCAAGAAGGCTCCACAGCAGGGGTCTTCAAACTTGGGCCTTTTGTGACTTGTGGACTTCAATTCCCAGAATTCCTCAAGCTGAGGGACAACCAGGACTTGGATTGACTGAGCATCTCCATAGACATCTTCTCTTAATGCAGTGTTTCTCAACCTTGACAATTTTAAGGCATGTGGACTTCAACTTCCAGAATTCCACAGCCAGCAATGCTGGCTGTGGAATTCTGGGAGTTGAAGCCCACATGCCTTAAAATTGTCAAGGTTGAGAAACACTCTTAATGGTTTCCCCCCCCCATCCCCCCAGCCTACACTTTTGGGTTTCTGCTGAAGTTGCTCCTCTCACAATTAATGAGATCTTCCTCTCGGCTCTGCAGAATCATACAAGGGCGGGTCCCAAGGCCACGGCTACGGGTGAATTGAAACAAGCCGTTAAAATATCGCCAGGCCTTCAATTTCCATCTAGCTTCCAGGAAAGGTTGAGTCTCATTATCATCACAACGGCTTTCCTAGAATATTCATTTGAACAGCTTGCAATTCTGTTCAGCAACTGATTAACCCCACGCTTTGCAAAACAAAACCAAAACAAAAGAAAAAAACCAAAAACAAAAAAAAATGGACAGTTTCTAGAAATTGGGATCCAGGTTTTTTTTTTTTTCTCGATTGATGGTCACCTGTGGAAAAAAAGCCCAGATCTAAATAAACTCGCTCTAAATAAATAAAAGGATGTCTCCAGATCATGCATGTAAATAATAATAATAATAATAATAATAATAATAATAATAATAATAATAATGTTGGAAGGGACCTTGGAGGTCATCTAGTCCAACCCCCTGCTCAGGCAGGAAGCCGTTTCGGACAAATGGCTGTCCAGTCTCTTCTTAAAAACTTCCAGTGTTGGAGCATTCACCACTTCTGGAGGCAGGTAGTTCCACTGGTTAATTGTTCTAACTGTCAGGAAGTTTCTCCTTAGTTCTAGGTTGCTTCTCTCTTTGGTTAGTTTCCATCTGTGATAAATATCGAACAAATAAATGATCAAGAAGGGGGGGTCCAGCTATCCTCCAAAATTAGTAATTTTAATTGATTTTATGTTATGTTTTTTATACTTGTATTCTTGTTGTGAGCCGCCCTGAGTCTTGGGAGAAGGGCGGCATATAAGTTTAATAAATAATAATAATAATAATAATAATAATAATAATAAAAAGCAACTGAAGGCAGGACAAGAAGCAATGGATGGAAACTAATGAAGGAGAGAAGCAACCTGGAACTAAGGAGAAACTTCCTAACAGGGAGGACAATTAACCAGTGGAACTCCTTGCCACCAGACGTTGTGAATGCTCCAACACTGGAAGTTTTTAAGAAGAGACTGGATATCCATTTTAAAGAAAGGCAGATGAGGAGGAGGAGAGGAGTGTCCCAGGCAGTCCTCGATTTACAACAGTTGATTTAAAGACCATTCAAAGTTACAACGGCACTGGAAAAAGTGACTAACGTCCGTTTTTCATACATATAACGGTTGGAGCCTCCCCAGGGTCACGTGATCAAAATTCAGACGCTCGGCAGCTGACTCGTATTTATGACGGTTGCAGTGTCCCCGGGATCACAGTATCCCCTTTTGCGACCTTCTGACCAGCAAAGTCTGATTCACTTAACGACCAGGTCACTAATTTAACTTTTGCAGCGATTCATTTAACAACTGTGGCAAGCAAAGTGATAACCTGGGGCAAAATTCGCTGAACGTCTGTGTTGCTTAGTAACTGAAATTTGGGGGGTCAACTGTGGTCGTAACTCAAGAATGACTTCTCCTTGCCCAGAAGTGGCTTTGCCTCGAATTTCCCGCCCAAAATGATGTAAATACAGAAATCCTTGAATCCAAGACCAACCGATGCTAAACCCTGAAACTTTTCTGAACTATAAAGTGGGTTCACACAACCTGCTAGCTCGGTCCAAAGTAGAGCTGTCTCGGGGATCCACTCTCTGTAAAGACCCTGTCTGCCATCTTGATTTCCCCCGAACGGATGGGAGACCACACAGAGATCAATCACGCTGACGTGGTGGTAAGACTGACTCTGCAACGTGATTCGAGCAAAACGAGATTGCGAGTGAAAGCAGAACGCCTGGGGCGAAGGGCCACTTACTTTCTCAGACGGCTGCTGCAGGATAGGTAGTTTTTCTTCCAGTTTATCCAGTCCTTTGCATGCATACACACTGACTATTGCAACTGGGGAGAGAGAGACAGAAAAACGCCTCAGCTGGGTTCACACAATCCCCTTCGCTAGTCTCAGAAGTGTTTATTTATTTATTTGTTCAAACTTATATGCCGCCCTTCTCCCAAGACCCAGGGCGGCTCACAACAACAATACAAGTAAAAACATAACATGAAATCAATTAAAATTACTACTTACAATAAAAACTAGAAAATTTATTACTCATACCACACACAGTCACAGTCAAAGGCCCAGGGGCAGAGTGCAGCTCACACGCCCCAAACCTCTCTGCATAAATGTGTCTTCAACAATTTCCGGAAGGCTAGGAGGGAGGGAGCAGTACGAACCTCCGAGGGAAGCTGGTTCCAGAGGGCTGGGGCAGCAACGGAGAAGGCCCTTGTCCTAGGCCCAGCCAGATGACATTGCCTGACAGACGGGACCCGTAGGAGGCCAACCCTATGTGCCCTAACCGGTCGCTGGGATTCATGAGGCAGAAGACAGTCCCGCAAGTATCCTGGTCCATTGCCATAAAGGGCTTTATAGGTCATAACCAACACTTTGAATTGTGTTCGGAGACCAATTGGTAGCCAGTGCAGCTCACGGAGGGCTGGGGTGATATGAGCATGTCTTGGGAGACCCAAGACGGCTCACGCGGCCGCATTCTGGACTACTTGCAGTCTCCGGACATTCTTCAAAGGTTGGCCCATGTAAAGAATCTCGAGGTGACAAGGGCATGAGTGACTGTGAGGAGTGACTCCCGGTCCAAATAGGGCCGCAACTGACGCACCAGGCGAACGTGGGCGAATGCCCCCCTTGCCACAGCCGAAAGATGGTGTTCTAGACTTAGCTGTGGATCGAGGAGGACACCCAAGTTGCGAACCCTCTCCGACGGGGATAAAAACTTCTCCCCCCAGGGTAATGGACGGACAGTTGGAATTGTCCTTGGGAGGCAGAGCCCATAGTCTTGTCGGGATTGAGTCTGAGCCTGTTGGCACCCATCCAGACCTCAACAGCCTCCAGGCACCGGTTCATCTCTTCCACTGCTAAATATTGATAATTTTCAGATATGCGGACTTGGACTTCAGCTCCCAGAATTCCATAGCCAGCATCTGGGACTTCGACTCCCAGAATTCCTCAGCCAACATCTCTGACTTTAATTCCCAGAATTCCCTAGTCAATATCTGTGGACTTCAACTCCCAGAATTCTATAGCTAGTATCTGGGACTTCAACTCCCAGAATTCCATAGCCAGCATCTGTGGACTTCAACTCCCAGAATTCCATAGCCAGCATCTGTGGACTTCAACTCCCAGAATTCCATAGCCAGCATCTGTGGACTTCAACTCCCAGAATTCCATAGCCAGCATGGGGGAACTATGGCCCCTTCATGACTTGAGGACTTCAACTCTCAGAATTCCTGAGCCAGCATGCCTCAGCTTGGAAACCTCTCCCTTTCCCCTTGGCATGGCTGGCTCAGGAATTTTGGAAGTTGAAATCCACGAGTCATAAAAGAGCCAAGGGGGCCTACCCCTGATCTAGGTGTATTTATCTGTCTGTCTGTCTGTCAGTCAGTCATCTAGGATAGGGGTAGGCAACCTTGGCTCTCTTATGACTCGTGGACTTCAACTCCCAGAATCCCTGAGCCAGCCTGGCTCAGCTTGGAAACCTCTCCCTTTCCCCTCAGCATGGCTGGCTCAGGAATTCTGGGAGTTGAAGTCCACGAGTCATAAAAGAGCCAAGGTTGCCTACCCCTGGCATAGTGTCTCCTGCCTGAGCAAGGGGTTGGACTAGAAGACCTTCAAGGTCCCTTCCAACTCTTGTCATTCTATTCTATTCTAAATATTGAATTGCCACTTCCACCAAACACTGCTCTGGCCTTCTTACTCACGCTGAGGCTCCAGCCTGGTGACCAATGGTTGGGCACTGCCCAGGGCAGCTGCGGTGAAGGTCTTCACCCCTTTCTCGGCCACATCGCAGACGGACTTCAGATAGGGGCTCGTCTCCTTGGTGCAGGCGTAGGCAGAGGAGACCAGGTGGCAGGTGGAGCTGACCAAGGGAAGGCGGGCGACCCGACGGATCAGGTTCTGCAGAGAAGAATTCGAGTGTAATTTGGGCAGATCATGGCTTGATGGCCGCCAGTTGCTGATCAGGCCTCAAAACTTCCCAACCAGGACCCTCAAGTCATCAAACGAATGGTTGGGGTTTTCTAGGATGTGATGTGAACGCAGCCACTGTGGTTCCCACAACCTCGCCATCACCCAGCCCAGGATGGCTTAGTCAGCAAATCAGGGTTTAAAACCAATCAGGGTTAGGACTTACCTGCTGCTCCATCTCGTGACCCTCAGGAACCAGGTGGTTCTTCTCTTTTTCTTCAGAGGCCATGGGGGGGGGGCTGAAAAGCAGAAGAGGAGGTAGTTGGAATATGCTGCCCATTAAAATTATGGAATAGTCAGGTAAAGGATAGCGGGAGGGAGGCTATTGTGTTTTATACAATAATAATAATAATAATAAGAATAACAATAATAATGAGAGAAGGAGGAGAAGAGGAAGAAGAAGGAAAAGAGGAAGAGGAAGAGGAGAAGGAGGAGGACGAAGAATAAGAATAAGGAGGAGAAGAAAAAGGTGGAGGAGAGGAGGAAAAGAAGGAAGAGGAGGAGGAAGTATAAGAATAAGGATGAGGAGAAGGAAAAGGAGAGGAGAAAGAGGAAGAATAAGGAGAAGGAAAAGGAGGAGAAGAGGAGGAAAAGGAAGAGGAGAAGGAAGTATAAAAATAAGGAGGAGGAGAAGGAAAAGGAGAAGAGGAGGACGACAAGGAAGGGGGGAGGAGGAGGAGGAGGAGATTCAAATAAAAAGTTCCAATCAAAATATAAGCATTCAGCAAGGAGAACACAAGGGCTTTCACAAGAATCCGATTCTAAGAATAGAATCCTGGAAATCTGGGAACACGGGATTCAAAAATAACCACCTCCTGAAGGTTACCAGAGAACTCTCGGCCTGGCCTGGACAACAAACGCCCCGTTTTGGATTCCATAAAAGTTTAATTCTGTACATTGTGAACTCAAACGCTAGAAAGCAGGGCTCTTCAAACTTGGCCCTTTGGCGACTGGTGGACTTCAACTCCCAGAATTCCTCAGTCGGCCATTTTGATGAAACTGCGGGCATGGATCCAAATCAGGGGTCTTCAAATTTGGCCCTTTTGTGACTGGTGGACTTCAACTCCCAGAATTCCTCAGTCGGCCATTTTGATGAAACTGCGGGCTTGGATCCAGACCAGGGGTCTTCAAACTTGGCCCTTTTATGACTGGTGGACTTCAACTCCCAGAATTCCTCAGTCGGCCATTTTGATGAAACTGCGGGCTTGGATCCAGACCAGGGGTCTTCAAACTTGGCCCTTTTGTGACTGGTGGACTTCAACTCCCAGAATTCCTCAGTCGGCCATTTTGATGAAACTGCGGGCTTGGATCCAGACCAGGGGTCTTCAAACTTGGCCCTTTGATGACTGGTGGACTTCAACTCCCAGAATTCCTCAGCCAGGCACACTTGTGACCACAATGGAGTTGAAATGATATAGGGTTTCCTGCCTGAGCAGAGGGTTGGACTAGATGACCTCCCAAGTTCCTTCCGACTCTGTTATTTTGTGATTTTGGCTGCTAAGTGAGACATTGGTTAAAGTTTTTGAGTTTTGCCCCATTTTACGACCTTTCTCGCCACCGCTCTTAAGTAAATCATTGTCTTTGTTAAGTGAGCAACCCGGTTGTTAAGTGAATCTGGCTTCCCCCATGGACTTTGATTGTCAGAAGGTCGTAAAAGGGGATCATTTGACTCCGGGAACTGGCAACCGTCATAAACAGCCATTTGTCTGAAATGGTATATAGGGTTTCCTGCCTGAGCAGGGGGTTGGACTAGATGACCTCCAAGGTCCCTTCCAACTTTTATTTTTTTTAATTTTAATTTTAATTTTAATTATTATAATTATTACTATTACTATTACTACTACTACTACTACTATTATTATTATTGTTATTATTATTATTATTATATGAGTCAGTTGCCAAGCATCTGAATTTTGATCACGTGACCCTGGGGATGCTGCGATGGCCACAAGCGCGAAAAAAGGTCATAAGTCACTTTTTTTAGTGCCGTTATGACTTCGAAACGGTCACTAAATGAATAGTTGCAAGTGGAGGATTACCTTGTAAAGATTTCAACTGCGAATACTTGACAACTCCCAAATACTGGCATTTATGTTTATCTGATTCCAAATTCTACTATTTTTCCGGTTTTTTGTTTTTTTAAAAAAACACCAAACTGATCTTTTTGCAATGCTCCTCGGTTTCTAGTCCTCATGATGTAGCTGAAAATGGAAACCACGTCACCAAGGGCTCAACTTTCACTAGGTTGGTCCTAAAAGACTCTGCAGGCAAGCACGTCCAACATTTTGTAGAGCAGGGGTCCCCAACCCCTGGTGTGTGGACCGGGACCGGTCTGCGGCATGCTCGCAACCGGTCCGCACAAACAAGCAAAACCTCATCTGCAGGATGCAGGCAGCACACAAAACCACGCAACCCTCCAGTCTGCAGAAAAACCTCTCTCCGTGGAACCAGTCCCGCCATTTTTTTTTTATTTTGGTTGGCCATTTTTTTTCTTGGTCGGCCATTTTTTTTTTGGGTCGGCCATTTATTTCCCCTTTGCGATGCGGGCCGTTGCGCCGCACATGCGTGATGCGGGCCGGGGTCGAGCCCCGGAAAAGGTTGAGAACCGCTGCCCTATACCATTTCAGACAAATGGCTGTCCAGTCTCTTCTTAAAAACTTTCAGTGTTGGAGCATTCACCGCTTCTGGAGGCAGGTGGTTCCACTGGTGAATTGTTCTCACTGTCAGGAAGTTTCTCCTTAGTTCTAGGTTGCTTCTCTCCTTGGTGAGTTTCCATCCATCCAGCTAATGCAGATATGCTCAGAAAATTAACATCTGTCCCACTGGGCTGCTTGCCAAGGGCACAAAATAAGTCCTTAGTCACTTGGCGATGGCTGCCGTTCTTTCATGCTCATGCCAGGAATGTCACCTTGTGACAAATCACACAGAAACACAATCCTTGGGTACAATGTGTTCAGACAAGACTCCTGCAGAATTATCTCCTTATTTGGTGGAAAACAACACAACAGGGCACAACAATTCGTACCCGTTATTAGGCAAACGGGCACAGCGCCCACGAACCGCAATCATTTGTCCTTCAACTGGAAAGAATAAAAAGACAAAATTACGACTTTCTCTATCTCGCCTTTGAAAATGCTACACAAATATCAGTCCGCGAAAAGCAAATCCGATAGAAAAGGACGGGTGATCCTCGGACCGATGACCTCAAGCGCCCCCCTCCCCGTATTTCTGCCCTTCAATGAGTTTTGCCCCGTTTTATGACCTTCCTGGCCAGTCGTTAAGTGAATCACTGCAGGTCACAAGTTAGAAACCCAGTCGTTAAGCGAACCTGGCTTCCCCGTGGACTTTGCTCGCCGGAAGCTCGCGAAAGAGGATCACGTGATCCCAGGGACGTTGCGACCGTCGTAAATAGGAACCAGTGGCCAAGCATCTGAATTTAGATCTCATGACCCTGGGGAGGCCGCGACGATCGTAAAGTGTGAAAAATGGTCGTTCAGTCCCTTTTTTCCATGCCGTTGTAAATTCGAACGGTCACTAAGCGAATTGTTGTTAAGTCGAGGACTCCCTGTGATTCCGTTTAAAAACTCAGCCTTTGTAGTAATGGCTGTCAAAATTTACAGCCCTTTCCTGGTCCTTGACTTCTCGACACAGTCGCAAGCTGAGTTTCCATTCCTTAAGCAAGGCAGCTATTAAATAAAATAAAATAAATAAATGAATGAATGAATGGTGCCCGATTTAACAACCAATTTTGCAACAGTGGTTAAGCGAATCACTGCAATTGTTAAGGGAATCACACGGTCGTTAAGCGAATTCTCGCTGACTTTGCTTGTTGGAAGAGAAGAGCAGCAAAGAGGATCAGGGGACTGGAGGCTAAAACATACTAAGAGGAACGGTTGCTGGAATTGGGTATGTCTAATTTAATGAAGAGAAGGACGAAAGAGGGACATGATAGCCCTGTTCCAGTATCTCAGGGGCTGCCCCAAAGAAGAGGGAGTCAAGCTATTCTTCAAAGCACCTGGAGGCGGGACAGGAAGCAACGGATGGAAACTCATCAAGGAGAGAAGCAACCTGGAACTAAGGAGAAACTTCCTGACAGCGAGGACAATTAATCAGTGGAACGACTTGCCACCAGAAGCTGTGGGTGCTCCAACACTGGAAGTTTTTAAGAAGAGACTGGACAGCCATTTGTCTGAAATGGGATAGGGTTTCCCGCCTGAGCAGGGGGTTGGACTAGATGACCTCCAAGGTCCCTTCCAACTTTTGTTATTGTTATTGTTGTTGTTGCAAATGGCGATCACACGATCCACCAGGATGCCACTAACAGTCACAGGCACATGCCTGCTGCCAAGCCCCCAATTTTTGATCACAGGATCTTAGATTGTCCCAAAAGTGCTTGTTCAGGAGGCAACTGGACTTTGTTTTTCTTTGAAGCCAACACAGTGCTGGGCTGCATGAACAGAGGGAGAGAAGATCACGTGAAGTGTTAATACCGCTTTACAAGGCCTTGGTAAGGCCACACTTGGAATCCTGCATCCAGTTTTGGTCACCGCGCTGTAAAAAAGATGTTGAGACTCTAGAAAGAGGGCAGAGCAACAAAGATGATTAGGGGGCTGGAGGCTAAAACATACAAGGCTGCTGGAATTGGGGATGTCTAGTTTAACGAAGAGAAGGACGAGGGGGGACAGGATAGCCGTCTTCCAGTATCTCAGGGGCTTCCCCAAAGAAGAGGGAGTCAAGCTATTCTCCAAAGCGCCTGAAGGCAGGGATCATAAAAGACTGTACTACCACAGAGACGAACTTAATTTTGAACTTGATCACAGCAGCGAGACTGTTGGTGGGACAATACTGGAAGAAACCAGAATTACCATCTATTGAAGAATGGACTTTGAAAGTCATAATTATGGCAGAAATGGCTAAAATATCTGCATATTTGAAGGATCATTCAAATGAAAAATATATGTTGGACTGGAAAAAATGGATAGACTACATACAAGAGAAACATCAATCAAAGAAAATGTATCTTGCTTATAGTTAAATCTTGATATACCGAGTGAAGAATGTTTACAAGTTTAAAATGATTGTATTAAGTTGAGTAGCATTCAACTTGAATTTTTCCTTTGTTTACATTTACAAATATATACTTAATAAAAAATTAAAAAAAAAAAAGAAGCAACGGATGGAAACTAACCAAGGAGAGAAGCAACCTAGAAGTCAGGAGAAATTTCCTGACAGTGAGAACAATTAACCAGTGGAACTACCTGCCTCCAGAAGTTGCGGGTGCTGCAGCACTGGAGGTTTTTAACAAGAAACTGGACAGCTATTTGTTTGAAAGGGTATAAGGTCTCATGCTTGAACAGGGGGTTGGACTAGATTCTAGAAGATCTCCAAGGTCCGTTCCAATTCTATTAGTCTGTAATCTGTCTTAAGTAAGGAATTAAACAAAACACTAAATTTGCACAGATTATTTGAGGGAGCCATCCATCCATCTGTGGAACCTTTGGGGCCTTTTCCCCCATAGGCCCATTTCACAGGAAAGAATCAATCAGAATAGAGCTGTAAGGGACCTTAGAGGACATCTAGTCCAGGCAGGAAACCCTATACCATTTCGGACAACTGGCTGTCCAGTCTCTTCTTTTAAAAATTCCAGTGTTGGAGCATTCACCGCTTCTGGAGGGCAGGTTGTTCCACTGGTTAATTGTTCTAACTGTCAGGAAGTTTCTCCTTAGTTCTAGATTGCTTCTTTCTTTGATTAGTTTCCATCCATTGCTTCTTGTTCTGCCTTCAGGCGCTTTGGAGAATTGCTTGACTCCCTCTTCTTTGGGGCAGCCCCTGAGATACTGGAAGACTGCTATCATGTCTCCCCTATTTCTTCTTTTCTTCAGTCTAGCCCAGGGATAGCCAACCTTGGCTCTTTTATGACTGGTGGACTTCAACTCCCAGAATTCCTGAGCCAGCCACGCTGAGGGGAAAGGGAGAGGTTTTCAAGCTGAGCCATGCCGGCTCAGGAATTCTGGGAGTTGAAGTCCACGAGTCATAAAAGAGCCAAGGTTGGCTATCCCTGGGCTAGACAGACAGACAGACAGACAGACGATAGATACACCTAGATCAGAGGTAGGCAACCTTGGCTCTTTTATGACTGGTGGACTTCAACTCCCAGAATTCCTGATCCAGCCATGCTGAGGGGAAAGGGAGAGGTTTCCAAGCTGAGCCATGCTGGCTCAGGAATTCTGGGAGTTGAAGTCCACCAGTCATGAAGGGACCATAGTTCCTCCAAGCTGGCTCAGGAATTCTGGGAGTTGAAGTCCACGAGTCATAAAAGAGCCAAGGTTGCCTACCCCTGGCTTAACCCATGTAAAAAAAAAAAAGGTCTTAAAAATGGGGTACGACTAACTTAGCGACCACTTTGCCCAGCAATGAAAATTCTGGTCCTAATTGTGGTTGTTTAAATCAAGGACACATCCTTCCATCCTCCATTCCTCAAAAATCAACAGGGTTAGGAATTGTGGCCTCCCGAATTCAGGTCTGCTCCAAACCCCCAAACAGTTTTATCAGCCAACAATCTAGTTCTCCATGAACTTCATGAACCCCTAAAGTTTCAAGTAGGAAGAAGGAATTGCTAGCGATTTTTACTTTTTAAAAAAAAGTCGAATAAAAACTTTCATTAAAACCACAACCTAGCCTTACAGCTCCCTTGTCACTATCCAAACACAGGTAGTCCTCCACTTACGACCACAATTGTGAAGCGAAACGTTCGTCAAGGGAGCTTTGTCCCATTCTGACAACCTCCCTTGCCCCGGTTAGTAAGCTGGCTGTTAAGCAAATCTGACTTCCCCCCTTGATTTTGCTGGCCAAAGGTCGCAAAAGGGGATCACAGAACGGCCGTAAGTATGATTCAGCTGCCAAGCATTTCAATTTTGATCACGTGACCACAGGAACCATGCTGCAACGTTGTGAAAAATGTTCCTAAGTCATTATTTTTTCCGGGGCTGTTGTAACTTTGAATGGTCACTAAATTAAGTGTTGTTAAGTAGTAATAATAATAATAATGATGATGATGATGATAATAATAATAATACAAAAATAACATTAAGAGTCTGGATTAGGAAGATTACTACAAATACTTGGGTATCCTTCAAGCTGACAACATCAAGCACACTGAAGTCAAGAAAAAGGTTAGAGGTGAATACATCAAGAGAGTGAAGAAGATCTTAAAGTCCAAACTCAATGGAGGAAATACCATGACGGCAATCAACACCTGGGCAATTCCAGTCATTAGATACACAGCTGGAATAGTGGACTGGACTCAAGCAGAACTAAAAGCTATGGACAGGAAGGCCAGAAAAATAATGACAATGAATCATGCCCTTCATCCACCCAGTGACATTGACAGACTTTATCTATCAAGGCAAATAGGTGGGTGTGGAATGCTGCAAGTACATCCGATGGTCGAAGAAGAAAAAATGGCTTTGGAAGAATATCTGAAGGACAGTGATGAAGATGCACTGAAATTAGTATATCAGGAAGGCTTACTGACTACTGGAGAGACCAAACTGGCCTACAAGAAAGACCAAATGGAGAACAGAATAGAGGCATGGGAAGGCAAAGCACTACATGGCCAGTACATTAAAAAAAAAATAGCTGGGAAAGCAGATAATAAAAAGACCTGGCAATGGCTAAGAGCAAGAAAGTTGAAGAAAGAGACCGAGGGACTAATTCTGGCTGCACAAGACCAAGCCTTAAGGACAAATGCATATAAAGTCAAAATTGAGAAGACAGCAACAGACAGTAAGTGCCGCCTATGCAAAGGAGCTGAAGAAACAGTGGACCACCTGGTAAGCTGCTGCAAGAAGATCGCACTGACTGACTACAAGCAGGGCATGACAAAGTAGCAACAAGGGTGCATTGGAAGATCTGCAAGAAATATCATTTGCCTGTAAGCAAGAACTGGTGGGATCATAAAATAGAGAAAGTCATAGAAAATGATAAAATTAAGCTGCTCTGGGACTTCAGAATTCAAACAGACAAGCACCTGCAACATAACACCCTGGACTTAACAATTGTCGATAAAAAAGACAAAAAAAAATCTGGATAGTGGACGTGGCAGTGCCTGGAGACAGCAGAATAGACGAGAAAGAACTGGAGAAGATAACAAAATACAAAAATCTACAAATAGAAATAGAAAGACGGTGGCAAAAGCAAGCAAGGGTAGTACCAATAGTCATAGGTGCCTTGGGTGCAATCCCAAAACAACTGGAGCACCACTTGAACACCATCATTGGCATTGACAAATTCGCCATTAGTCAATTGCAAAAGGCAGCCTTACTAGGAACCGCTTCCATCTTGTGACGATATCTGTAACACCATCAAACATCCACATCTGCCTCTCCCAGGTCCTTGGGAAGGACTCGATGGGTAGACAAAATGTCAAATCCAGTCTGAACATCTGGCCGATGATCCATAATAATAATAATAATAATAATAATAATAATAATAATAATAATAATAATAATAATAATAATAATAATAAAGTTGGAAGGGACCTTGGAGGTCATCAAGTCCAACCCCCCTGCTGGGTAACCCTATACCATTTTGGACAAATGGCTGTCCAGTCTCTTCTTAAAAACTTTCAGTGTTGAAGCATTCACCGTTTCTGGAGGCAGATTGTTCCACTGGCTAATTGTTCTAACTGTCAGGAAGTTTCTCCTTAGTTCCAGGTTTATTTATTTATTTATTTATTTATTTATTTATTTATCAAATTTGTATGCCGCCCCTCTCCCAAGACTCGGGGCGGCTCACAACAACAATATGGGTACACATAATTTTTTTTCAATAACAATAGCAACATACAAACCAAGAATCCATACATACAACATTCAAAGGGGAGAAGAGAAGGTTGCTTTCTCTCCTTGATTTAGTTTCCATCCATTGCTTCTTGTCCTGCCTTCAGGCGCCTTGGAGAACAGCTTGACTCCCTCTTCTTTGGGGCAGCCCCTGAAATATTAGAAGACGGCTATCCTGTCCCCCCTCGTCCTTCTCTTCGTTAAACTTGACATACACAATTCCAGCAATCGTTCCTTATATGCTTTAGCCTCCAGTCCCCTAATCATCTTTGTTGCTCTTCTCTGCACTCTTTCCAGAGTCTCAGCATCTTTTTTTACATCGTGGTGACCAAAACTGGATGCCGTATTCCAAGTCTGTAAAAGAAGTGCTAATTTCTGGAGGAAATTAATCAACAGTCTAGAAGTGTGTATGTGTAGGGCTGCACGTATTCAGGATGAGTGTGTGAGAGAGGGAAAGACAGAAAGGGAAAAAAATATTGGTTTTAATGCCACCCATCCCGTCTAAGCGACTCTAGGCAATTCACAACAACAATAAATACAACAGACAAACTTATCCAAACTGCCCAAAAGCATTTAAAAAAAAAAAACCCACAGAAAATCAAGGTCAGCAGCTGGATTCCTTCAACATGATCCACATCTCCTTTTAAGCAAGAAAGGAGAACCCGAACGATTCCACAGGAGAAGGAAATATTTACTACTATTTTAGGTTACCCAACGAGAGATCTTTTCATAAAGTTATTTTTAAAGCCAGGTTTGTTTTTCAAAGGTTGTTGTTGTTGTTTTTTAAAATCACCCTCTTAAAATGGCACGAGGATTTTCATAGTTTGCCTGCTTGGCACGGTAGGACGACTCAGGAAAAAAAAACTTTTTGAAACAATTTAAAATCTGTTTTATTTTGTTTTTTTTTTTAAAAAAAAATCGCATCAGAGCGCTTAGTCAAGGCTGTACAGGAAATAAAGTCTAACCTGCAAGTTTGGGCAGGCAAGAAGCAGCCCGTTTACGAGTTTTGAGAAGGCACAATAGAATTGGTCCCACGCCCGCGTTTCCCCACGAAATCTCAGTTCACCGACTTCTGCAGCCCACTTAATCGCGGAATTGTGGGAAAACTCTCCCACGAGGCAGGCCGCTCCAACTATCACGCCTCCCCCACCCCCCACTGCACGTAACTTTCCAACCCGGTGGAGTTACTCCTAACCTGTTCCTCAGCGTGAACCTCCTACTCCGCGTTCGGATCTCCAGGCGTAACACGCCGATCGCAGCTACGACTCCTGCATTGATAGCGGTGGGGGGGGCGTGGTTAGAACGTTGGCCTGGGAGTTTCGTTCCAGCGCGTCGGAGCCAATCAGCGAAGGGGAGGACCGAACCGCAGCCAATGGGGAAGAGACGGGATGGAAGCGGGCGGGGAGCCGTGGCGAGAGCGAGGCTTCGTGCTACACGTGCGTTGGAGAAGGACGTGTGGAAGCGAAGCGTTTCTGGGTAGAAAAAAAGGGGGGTTTTTTTGTTTTTACGGGAAATAATTAGAAGCCCCGGAATATTTTTCCAGAGGGGAAGGAGGGAAGGAAGGGGGAACGGCGCTAGAATAGGTGCAGATGGAAAGGGGAAAAAAAAGAAAGAGTGCCTCTGAGCATATGTAGAAGGCGGCCGAGAGGGAATATGATATAGATGACAAGATTTACGGTTCAGATTTCAGGAGGAACCACGGCTAGGGGGCCCGGCAATGGTCCAAACCAGGCGTAGGCGACCTTGGCTCTTTTATCACTGGTGGACTTCAATTCCCAGAATTCCTGAGCCAGCCATGCTGAGGGGAAAGGGAGAGGTTTCCAAGCTGAGCCAGGCTGGCTCAGGAATTCTGGGAGTTGAAGTCCACGAGTCATGAAGGGGCCAAGGTTGCCTAGCCCTGATCTAGGTCTGTCTGTCTGTCTGTCTGTCTGTCTATGTATCATCTAGTCCAGGGCTAGGCAACCTTGGCCCTTTTATGACTCCTGGACTTCAACTCCCAGAATTCCTGAGCCAGCCATGCTGAGGGGAAAGGGAGAGGTTTCCAAGCTGAGCCAGGCTGGCTCAGGAATTCTGGGAGTTGAAGTCCACGACTCATAAAAGAGCCAAGGTTGACTACCCTGGCCTAGATAGATAGATAGATAGATAGATAGATAGATAGATAGATAGATAGATAGATAGATAGATAGATAGATAGATAGATAGATAGATAGATAGATAGATAGATAGATCAGAGGTAGGCAACCTTGGCTCTTTTATGACTCGTTGGACTTCAACTCCCAGAATTCCTGAGCCAGCCACGCTGAGGGGAAAGGGAGAGATTTCCAAGCTGAGCCATGCTGGCTGAGGAATTCTGGGAGTTGAAGTCCACGAGTCATAACAGAGCCTTGATCTATCTGCCTGTCTGTCCATCTATCTCGTCTAGGGCAGGGGCAGGCAACCTTGGCTCTTTTATGACTGGTGGACTTCAACTCCCAGAATTCCTGAGCCAGCATGGCTCAGCTTGGAAACCTCTCCCTTTTTCTTCAACACGGCTGGCTCAGGAATCCTGGGAGTTGAAGTCCACGAGTCATAACAGAGCCAAGGTTGCCTACCCCTGGTCTAAACTAAGCAGGGGTCTCCGAATTTGGCAACTTCAAGACTTGTGGACTTCAACTCCCAGAATCCCCCAGCAAGCATACCTCAGGCATCAAAGCTGCATCTGTGTCTTTGGGCCAATTGCCAGGAGACGATGAATTCTAGTCCCGCTTTAGACGTCAAAGCTGATTGAGTGACACTTGGAAAAGTTGCCTCTGGACTCCCCCCCTCCATATTTCTCTCTTTCCTCCTGGATGATTTTAGCTAATAGCTCCATATCTTAATCAGATGTGGTTTAACAGACCATGGTTTAGTAGATTTCAAACGGGCACATTTTTTTGTCCTCTGCTTGTCCGTTAAACAAGGTTTTACTACAGGGGTGTCCAATCTTGGGTCACTTGAAGACTTGTGGACTGCAACTCCCAGAATTCCCCAGCCAGTCATATTGGCTGTGGAATTCTGGGAGTTGAAGTCCACATGCCTTAAAATTGTCAAGGTTGAGAAACACTGATCTAAGTAGTGTTTCTCAAGTTGGCTGAGTTTGAAGATGTGTGGGTTTCAGCTCCCAGAATCCCTTTGCCACGCGGCCTTTGCTGAGAATTCTGGGAGCTGAAGATTGGAGTCCAGGCATGTGGACTTCAGCTCCCAGAATTCCCCCACCAGCATGCGGCAAGAAGGGAATGGAGCGTTACGGAGAAGGGCATGGCTCTGGCTGGCACAATAATCTGGTCTTAGTCAACTGGCCCTTAACTGTGAGACATCTGCAATTCTGTAATGACACCTGGAGCACATGAAGTTTGGAATCTGGGGTGGGAGGGGGGGGAGAGAGTTAGTGGCTATGGCAACCACATCCTGGTTCCTTTTGCTTTGAAGGCTCTTGTTACCGTGGCAACCCCCCCCCCATGGGATGCTCTGGGAAAGGAGGGATGGATTCTGATGGGCGATGAGCCCCACACTGGGACATTATCCTTATTCAGAGCTATTTGGATTGCAGCAACCAGCAGGAGACTGTGAGTTCTAGTCCTACCTTAGGTATGAAAGTTGGCTTGGTGACTTTGGGCCAGTCACCAGGAGATGGTGAGTTCTAGTTCTGCCTTAGGGATAAAGTCAGATGAAGGACTTTGGATCGTTTGCCAGGAGACGGTGAATTCTAGTGCCGCCTTTGGTGTGAAAGCTGATAGAGCAGCGGTTCTGTGGGTCGCGACCCCATTTGGGGTCGAACGACCATTTCACGGGGGTCGCCAAACACCGCAGTCTGCCATTTTTTCCCCCTTTTCCCCTCGGCCGCGCAGGGGGCAGCACCGCGCATGCGCAGGGTCGCACGATGCGGGCCATCGTGTGCGCATGCGTGATGCGGCCGCTGCGTGTGCGCTGTGCATGCATGATGTGGGCCGTCATGCCGCGCATGCGCAATGTGGGCCATCGTGCACACGTCACGCATGTGCGATGTGGGCCGCTGCGCCGCACATGCGCGATGTGGGCTGTCGCGTGCGCGCTGCAGGCCGCCGCGCCGCACATGCCGCTGCGAGCCGCCGCGCTGCGCATGCACGATGCGGACCGTCTTGCGCACGCCACGCATGCGCGACGCGGGCCGTCTCGCGTGCGCCACGTCTCGCGTGCGCTGCGCATGCGCAATGCGGGCCGTCTCGTGTGTGCCGCACATGCGTGATGCGGGCCGTCGCACTGCGCATGCGCGGTGCAGGTCGGGGTTGCGGCCTGAAAAAGGTTGAGAACCGCTGTGATAGAGTGACTTTGAGCCAAATTCTTGAACTTGGAAAAAGTTGCTCCCAGATTCCCCCCAATTTGTCTCTTCCTTCCTGGATAAATTTAGCTGATCCTTCCAAATCTTAATCCGTTGTGGTTTAACAGACCATGGTTTAGTAGATTTCAAATACCTGGGCACATTTTTTTTTGACATCTGCTTGTGCATTAAACAAGGTTTTACTACAGGGCTGTCCAAAGTTAGCCACTTGAAGACCGCTACTCCCAGAATTCCCCAGCCAATCATCCTGTCATACTGGCTGGGGAATTCTGGGAGTTGAAGTCCACAAGTCTTAAAATTGCCAAGGTTGGACACCCCCCCCCCGCTTTTTTTTTAACTACAAATAGCACCCTTTAAAGCAATGCTCCTTAAATGTGGCCCTTTTAAGACCTGTGGACTTCAACTTCCAGAATTCACGGCTGGTTGAGGAATTCTGGGAGTTGAAGTCCACAGGTCTTAAAATAGCCAAGTCTGAGAAACACAACTTCAGAGCAGAAGTTATGTAAGTGTAAAAATGACAGGGATGGACACAAATGAGCCAAACGAATGCGAATGACTGCCGTTTAGATCTAAAAGGCACACTCTCATTTTCTCTCCTTGGATGGGAGACCACCAGGAAATCTTAACAATCCCGGGCAGTTTAAAACATCACGGTATGGTTTTCCAAACTCAAAACAAATCAGCCACTGGGAACACCACATATTTTTGTGGTCAGCTGGAGCAGAAATGGATTTAATCTTGTAAAAATTGTATTCTGGAGATTTGTCTTCTTTTCGGACTCAATATTTCTGGCACTGGGCTGTTTTCTAAAGCAGGGCTTTTCAACCTTTTCACCCATTGTACCACTTTTAGGATATGGCAACATCCGAGGACCACCAGTCGCCTGGCAAGGTATCAAAAACTTGATGACCAAAAAAAAAAAAAAAAGGAAAGAAGTGATAAAGTACAGGTAGTCCTCGACTTACAACAGTTCGCTTAGTGACTGTTCAAAGTTACAATGGCACTGAAAAAAGTGCCCCCCCCAAGCCACAGCCGAGCAAGACACCTGCCTGCCCGCCCGGCGGCGCTCTTCCTCCTGTCCGAGGTTTTCATTGTTGTGAGCATTTCTGCTGGGGATTGGCAGTGGGGGTGGGGTGGGGGGGTGTTTGGTTTTTATTCCCCCCCCTTTCTGCTGGGTGGTTGCAGCAGGTTTTGGTCCCTTCACATGACCCTGGGACACGGTGACCGTCATAAATATGAATCAGTTGCCAAGCATCTGAATGTAAATCACAAGACCCTGGAGAGGCTGCAACGTTCCAGCTGATCGGCGCTTCTTCTGGGCTCAGCAGAAGCACCAGGATCAGCGCTGCTTTCCAGCTGATTGGTGCTTCTTCTGGGCTCAGCAGAAGCACCAGGATCAGTGCTGCTTTCCAGCTGATTGGTGCTTCTTCTGGGCTCAGCAGAAGCACCAGGATCAGCGCTGCTTTCCAGCTGATTGGTGTTTCTTCTGGGCTCAGCAGAAGCGACAGGATCAGTGCTGCTCTCCAGCTGATTGGTGCTTCTTCTGGGCTCAGCAGAAGCGCCAGGATCAGCACTGAGCTCCAGCTGGAGCTTGGCACTGATCCTGGCGCTTCCGCTGAGCCCTGACAGCCCTGCAGCTCCAGCCGTCTCTCGCTCAGGCTTGTGCGGTGCTGCCACCGGTTCAGCTCATTCCCCTCCCCCGCTACCACTTTTCTAGGATGGCCACGTACCACCTACCAGGTGCCAATGCACCACAGGGGGTACCCGTACCCCTGGTTGAAAAGCCTTGATCTAAAGATTCCGGCAAGTGCCAAACTTTAGATACCAATTAAGTTTGTCCCTGCGCCAGATCCAGCATTTGCAACAGCCCAAATTCCTCTGTCGGTTTAATTTCCCTGTAGTATTTCCTTTTCCTCCCCTCGTCCCCCTTAATTCTTAATTTTCCTTTATTTTTGTTTACATCAATCGCAAGGATTATTTAACGGAAGGAGCGGACAAGCAAATAAATGCCAGACGGAAACCGCTTTGGGATAGGAAGCGCTGTTTTAGCTTGAGTTTTATTGCTTGGTTAAATCACCGCCAGTTGCCGAATATCTTTAAGCAATTGGATTTAATTTAACACTTCCAAGGGATTTTGTGCCCTCCTTATCCGTTTGCTGTCGAAACATTAGTGGGCAACCCGCCTGTTTTCTTCCCAATTGGAAAGTGGGGTTGGGTGGGGAGAGCTGAGGAAAATAATTAAGGAACAAACCCACAAATATGCCATAGAAGCGTTTGGGACGTTATTACAAGGCCTTGGTAAGGCCACACTTGGAATCCGGCATCCAGTTTTGGTCACCACGATGTAAAAAAAGATGTTGAGACTCTAGAAAGAGTACAGAGAAGAGCCACAAAGATGATCAGGGGACTGGAGGCTAAAGCATACAAGGAACGGTTGCAGGAATTGGGGATGTCCAGTTTAATGAAGAGAAGGACCAGGGGGGACAGGATAGCAGTGTTCCAATATCTTAGGGGCTGCCCCAAAGAAGAGGCAGTCAAGATATTTTCCAAGGCGCCTGAAGGCAGGACAAGAAGCAAAGGATGGACACTAAATCAAGGAGAGAAGCAACCTGGAACTAAGGAGAAACTTCCTGACAGTTAGAACAATTAACCAGTGGAACTCCTTGCCTCCAGAAGCGGTGAATGCTCCAACACTGGAAGTTTTTACGAAGAGACTGGACAGCCATTGGTTAAAAATGGTATTCAGGGGTAGGCAATATTGATACTTTTATGACTCGTGGACTTCAACTCCCAGAATTCCTGAGCCAGGAATTCCTGAGCCAGTAGCTGAGGGGAAAGGGAGAGGTGTCCAAGCTGAGCCATGCTGGTTCAAGAATTCTGGGAGTTGAAGTCCATGAGTCATAAAAGAGCCAAGGTTGCCTACCCCTGGTATAGGTTCTCCTGCTTGAGGAGGGAGCTGGACTAGAAGACCTCCAAGGCCCCTTCCAGATTCTATTCCATTCCATTCTTCTGTTCTGTTCTGTTCCGTTCTGTTCCGTTCCGTTCCATTCTATTCTATTCTATTCTATTATTTTGTTATTCTATTCTATTCTATTCTATTCTATTCTATTCTATTCTATTCTATTCTATTCTATTCTTATTTTGTTATTCTATTCTATTCTATTCTATTCTATTCTCTCTTCTCTCATTCTCTTCTCTTCTCTTCTCTTCTCTTCTCTTCTCTTCTCTTCTCTTCTCTTCTCTTCTCTTCTCTTCTCTTCTCTTCTCTTCTCTTCTCTTCTCTTCTCTTCTCTTCTCTTCTCTTCTCTTCTCTTCTCTTCTCTTCTCTTCTCTTCTATTCATTATGTTCTATTATGTTCCGTTCCGTTCATAACATCCTTGCTAATTAGAAGGGTGTTTTGTGTGTGTGTGTGCGGGGGGGGGGTGTAGGAGAACAAATGAGAAATTTCCATTTTTTTTCGGGGAACGTGGGGGGGGGCATGAAAGCTGCATTGATCTCAAATTTGCAGGAGGAATCACTATACCAATAATTGACAGGCCCCTGCAAATAGTTTGCTGGAGAGTCACTGTGGGAAAGGTTTTTTTTTTTAAAATAAAAATAAAATAAATTTTACGAGGCAGGAAATCCATCTAGGTTTAAAGAAACAGCGCTAAGTATCTCTTGGGTGCCTGTCGGAAGGTTGAAACTGGCCATCAAGTCGACGCTTTTTCTTTCTTTTTCCCTCCTCCTTTTCCACACTTTTCCCTTCCCTTTTTCCTCCCTTAATTTTCCTGTTATTTGCTTTCGTATTTTGTCTTGTTATTTATATCAGTTTATACTACAGGCTAATAAAATGTAAATTTTAGAAAAAGAAACTGTTGCAGTGTCTTGGGCGCTAAACTTTTGAATTTCATATTTGGGGAAGAAGAGTGGAAAATTAAGTGGTCTCCTTTGTGGAAAAGTGTTTACCAATCAGGAATTCTGGGAGTTGAAATCCACACAGTATTTAATATTTATTTGATATGTATATGTAGCAGGGGTATGGGTCTAGACCAGGGGTAGGCAACCTTGGCTCTTTTATGACTCGTGGACTTCAACTCCCAGAATTCCTGAGCCAGCATAGCTCAGTTTGGAAACTCTCCCTTTCCCCTCAGCATGGCTGGCTCAGGAATTCTGGGAGTTGAAGTCCACGAGTCATAAAAGAGCCAAGGTTGCCTACCCCTGCTCTAAAGGTACAAACCAGTAGTTCCACCAGATGTAGAGTTGGTCTATAGCAAGGATGGGGAACCTTGGCTCTTTTATGACTCGCGGACTTCAACTCCCAGAATTCCTGAGCCAGCATGGGGGAACTATGGCCCCCTCATGACTGATGGACTTCAACTCCCAGAATTCCTGAGCCAGCATAGCTCAGTTTGGAAACTCTCCCTTTCCCCTCAGCATGGCTGGCTCAGGAATTCTGGGAGTTGAAGTCCACGAGTCATAAAAGGGCCAAGGTTGCCTACCCCTGGTCTGGACTCTGGACTACCTCGGAGGGGCTGACCAGCCCCGTCTCCCCCTTCCCTGTTTCTGCCTCCCGTTTCCAGATAGCAGAATGAGAGAGTTGGAAGGGACCTTGGCGGTCTTCTTTTCCTGTTCAAGTCCACCGTCATCAAAATCCGTTACTCAAACCTGTTGAGATGTTTCGAGACCTTCCTCTCTGCTAGAATGTTTGCAATAGATTTGTGTTATCTGCACACTTGATAAGGGCTCCCTCATATCCGTTGTTTGAGTCACTGCAGCATTTGTTTCCTCTCTCCTCCTCTCCTCTCCTCTCCTCTCCCTTCTCTCTATTTCTCCTCCCTTCTTTTCTTTCCCTCCTCTTTTTTCTCCTTCCCTTTCTTCCTCCCTCCCTTCCCTCCCCCTTATCCTCCCTCCCTCCCTTCCTGTCTCCTTTCCTCTTCATTTCCTTCCTTCCTTCCTTCCTTCCTTCCTTCCTTCCTTCCTTCCCTCCTTCCTTCCCTCCTTCCTTCCTTCCTTCCTTCCTTCCTTCCTTCCTTCCTTCCTTCCTTCCTTCCTTCCTTCCTTCCAGGACCTCCAAGGTCCCTTCCAACATTATTATTATTATTATTATTATTATTATTATTATTATTATTATTATTATTATTATTATTATTACTATTATTAATCATCGCACAGTGACCCAGATGTTCAGACTGGATTTGGCATTTTTGTCTACCCATCGAGTCCTTCCCAAGGAACTGGAAGAGGCAGATGTGGATGTTTGATGGTATTACAGATCTCGTTGCAGGATGGAAGCCGTTCCTAGTAAGGCCGCCTTTTGCAATTGACTAATGGTGAATTTGTCAATGCCAATGATGGTGTTCAAGTGGTGCTCCAGTTGTTTTGGGATTGCACCCAAGGCGCCTATGACTATTGGTACTACCCTTGCTTGCTTTTGCCACCGTCTTTCTATTTCTATTTGTAGGTCTTTGTATTTTGTTATCTTCTCCAGTTCTTTCTCGTCTATTCTGCTGTCTCCAGGCACTGCCACGTCCACTATCCAGACTTTTTTGTCTTTTTTATCGACAATTGTTAAGTCCGGGGTGTTACGTTGCAGGTGCTTGTCTGTTTGAATTCTGAAGTCCCAGAGCAGTTTAATTTTATCATTTTCTATGACTTTCTCTATTTTATGATCCCACCAGTTCTTGCTTACAGGCAAATTTCTTGCAGATCTTCTAATGCACCATTGTTGCTACTTTGTCATGCTGCTGCTTGTAGTCAGTCTGTGCGATCTTCTTGCAGCAGCTTACCAGGTGGTCCACTGTTTCTTCAGCTTCTTTACCTAGGCGACACTTACTGTCTGTTGCTGTCTTCTCAATTTTGACTTTATATGCATTTGTCCTTAAGGCTTGGTCTTGTGCAGCCAGAATTAGTCCCTCGGTCTCTTTCTTCAACTTTCCTGCTCTTAGCCATTGCCAGGTCTTTTTATTATCTGCTTTCCCAGCTATTTTTTTTTTTAATGTACTGGCCATGTAGTGCTTTGCCTTCCCATGCCTCTATTCTGTTCTTCATTTGGTCTTTCTTGTAGGCCAGTTTGGTCTCTCCAGTAGTCAGTAAGCCTTCCTGATATACTAATTTCAGTGCATCTTCATCACCGTCCTTCAGATATTCTTCCAAAGCCATTTTTTCTTCTTCAACCATTGATGTACTTGCAGCATTCCACGCCCATTATTATTATTATCATTATCATTATCATTATCATTATCATTATCATTATCATTATCATTATCATTATCATTATCATTATCATTATCATTATCATTATCATTATCATTATCATCATCATCATCATCATCATCATTATTATTATTATTATTATTATTATTATTATTCCTCCCTCTCTCTTTCCCTCTCTCTTTCTCTTTTGTCAATAATGTACTTGTTCAGGATCCAACATTTCTGTTTCTCAGTTAGAAAATCTTACGGAGTAGAAATTTGGATGAAGGGAAACCAAACCGATGCTGCCTTTTGCAGATGGGATTCAGGCCCCCTCGACTGAGATTCCACCCTCCCTTTCGCCTTTCCTTAATTCTTGATTTATTTCTGTTTACATCAATCGCAGGGATTATTTAGCGCAGTGGTTCTCAACCTTTCTGAGGTTGAGACCCCACTTGCCCCGCCCATGCGCGCCGCGACCCCGAACAAAACAAACAAAATGGCGCCCGGGACGGGCGGATCTGCGCATGCGCGGATCGGGCCGTCGCACACGCCACGCATGCGCGCATTCGCCCATCGCGGGCCGCCATTTTTTTTATTTTTTTAAAAAAAAATTAAAAAAAACAAAAAAACAAAAACAAAATGGTGGCCGCGACGGGCGGATCTGCGCATGCGCGGATCGGCCCATTGCACGCGTCACGCATGCGCACATCCGCCCATCGCGGGCCGCCATTTTGGTTTTTTTATTTTTTATTTAAGATTTTTTTTTTTTAAAAAAAACAAAAACAAAATGGCGGCCGCGACGGGCGGATCTGCGCCTGCGCGGATCGGCCCGTCGCACGCGCCGCACATGCGCGGATCCGCCCGTTGCGGTCTGCCATTTTGTTTTTATTTTATTTTTTTTAATTTTTTTTATTTTTTTTTAAATTTTTTTTCCGGCGTGATGGGCGGATCTGAGTGTGCGCGGCGCGCGCGCGCCCAAAAAAATAAACAAAATTAAAAAAAATTAAAAAAATAAAATAAAAATAAAAAAAACAAAATGGCGGCCGGCGGTGCCCGGCGACCCCCGCGAAATGGTCTCGCGACCCCAAATGGGGTCGCGACCCCAAGGTTGAGAACCACTGATTTAGCGGAAAGCGCAGACAGCAAATAAATGCCGGAAGAAAACCAGGGTGACCTTGAGGGATCCTGCAATGGTCGGAAGGGAGAACATTGTCACAAGTCATTTTTTTTCTGTGCTGTTGCCACTTCGAACCGTCACTAAATGGAACGGTTGTAAGTTGAGGACCACCTGTTCTTTACAGAGCTTTTACTCAAACTGAAAGAAATCGAAGGGATGATTTTGGGGTATGAGGGATTCAAAAGGGACTGGACTTTTTTTTTTTTTAGTTTATAAAGTTTTATTGTTATTTTTGAACAGAATTCAATCGTAATCATTCAAACAAAAACGTGTGGTCTGAGTATCTTATTCACTAATACAAATTAAATTCCTATTCCCTAAATCTTTTCTCTAGCCATGGATAAAATAGGTCCCAAGTTTGAAAATATGCTGTTTCTTCTTTTTTCTTTCAACCTTAAAGTAAGTCTGTCCATTTCCGCACAGTCCAATATTATTTTTGATTATTTCTTCTCCTGGTGGTATTTCTTCATTCGTCCAATGTTGTGCAAATATAATTCTTGCCGCTGTTATCACATGTAGAATCAAGTATTTGTTTTCTTTCTTCATCGTCTTGCTTTCTACACCATTTTCCCCTCTTTCGTTCTTTTTAACATATCTTACAACATACCCATTGGAAATCCTGGGAGTTGGGTGGCTGGGGGATTCTGGGAACGGAAGTCATACACGATGGCTGGGGGATTCTGGGAACTGAAGTCATACATGATGGCTGGTGGATTTTGGGAACAGAAGTCCAACCATCTTAAAGCACGTTGGCTTAGGAATTCTGGGAGTTGAAGTCATACACGATGGCTGGGGAATTCTGGGAACTGAAGTCCACCCGTCTTAATGCAGGCTGGCTTGGGAATTCTGGGAGCTGAAGTCATACACGATGGATGGGGGATTCTGGGAACTGAAGTCCACTCGTCTTAAAGCATGCTGGCTTGGGAATTCTGGGAGCTGAAGTCATACATGATGGCTGGGGGATTCTGGGAACAGACGTCCAACTGTCTTAAAGCATGCTGGCTTAGGAATTCTGGGAGCTGAAGTCATACACGATGGCTGGGAGATTCTGGGAACTGAAGTCCACTCGTCTTAAAGCATGCTGGCTTGGGAATTCTGGGAGCTGAAGTCATACACGATGGCTGGGGGATTCTGGGAACTGAAGTCCACCCGTCTTAATGCAGGCTGGCTTGGGAATTCTGGGAGCTGAAGTCATACACGATGGCTGTGGGATTCTGGGAACAGACGTCCAACCGTCTTAAAGCATGCTGGCTTAGGAATTCTGGGAGCTGAAGTCATCCACGATGGCTGGGAGATTCTGGGAACTGAAGTCCACTCGTCTTAAAGCATGCTGGCTTGGGAATTCTGGGAGCTGAAGTCATACACGATGGCTGGGGGATTCTGGGAACTGAAGTCCACCCGTCTTAATGCAGGCTGGCTTGGGAATTCTGGGAGCTGAAGTCATACACGATGGCTGGGGGATTCTGGGAACTGAAGTTCACCTGTCTTAAAGCATGCTGGCTTGGGAATTCTGGGAGCTGAAGTCATACATGATGGCTGGGGGAATTCTGGGAACTGAAGTCCACCCGTCTTAATGCAGGCTGGCTTGGGAATTCTGGGAGTTGAAGTCATACATGACGGCTGGTGGATTTTGGGAACAGAAGTCCAACCATCTTAAAGCATGCTGGCTTAGGAATTCTGGGAGTTGAAGTCATACACGATGGCTGGGGGATTCTGGGAACTGAAATCCAATCATCTTAAAGCATACCAGCTGAGCAGGTTGGAAAAAGACCCGTCCTGAAGCTTTAGCAGGGACACAGTTGGGATCCGTTAAGTGAAGTTGCAACTTGCCCCTTCAAACTTTTGGGGAAAGCACAGACGATGTTCTCCTTAGAGAACAAATCAACATCGCCTCCCTGCACCCAGCTTAAGAGAGCCTGCATGCGGCAGTCACACGCCCACGGGTTTCCGGAAAGATCAAGAGTGAGCTCGGAAGACACATTGAGCAACGAAGGCTCCAGGGCGGTGATTTCGTTGGCGGAGAGATCCAATCGTTCCAGATGGTTCAATGGCTGGAAGAGCCCAGCCGGAACGTGGGTCAGGCTGCAGTTCCTCAGGGTGAGAACCCACAGCCCGTAATTCCCGTGGAAAGTATTGGGGGCGATGGACCGGATCGGGTTATTCTTCAGGTTTAACACGTTTAAATAGGGAAGGCCTTTGAACACCTTTGGAGAGAGACAATGGAGGAGATTGGAAGACAGGTCCAGGGAGAGGAGCATCGTCAGCTTCTGGAAGATAGAACCTGGGATCTCCTTCAGCTCGTTGTGGTCGAGGCGCAGGATCTTGAGGTCCACCAGGGTCTCGAACCAGGACGGGTCCAATTCCGCCAGCTGGTTTTCACTGAGGGATAAATAGGCCAGGCTAATTGCGGGGGTGAAGACCTGCGGAGGTAGATCTTTTAGGAGGTTTCTGGAGAGATCCAGGGTGTGCAGTTGGGGGAGGTTACGGAAGAGGCCACTCGGAAGGGTCTTCAGCTGGTTGTCCGTCAGATGAAGCCCCTGTAAGTTTGGGAGACCCTGGAGGGCCTCCGAACCAAGGCTAGAGAGCTGGGTGAACTGAACGTAGACCGTCTGGGTATCATTGGGGAAGCCGGTGGGAAATTCATGGAGAGAGGAAGAGTTGCAGACCGCTCTTTTTTCGGAAGGAGGAAGGGGCAGGCAGTGAGGGACCTGCTGGGCGTAGCTGCTGAGGGACATCACAAGGCAGGCAATCAGGAGAGACGGAGCTGAAGACTTCATCCTGGGGAGAAGCAGGGAGAGAAAGAGAGAGGCATCGCCTTAAGCTTCACTTTCACACAGGCCACAGCCAAGACCCGCCTCCCCACCGCCCACTTTTCTGCCTTCCATTTCCAGATGCAGAACTGACTTTCCCTTCTGTTCAATTCCACCCTCATCAACCTATTGCTCAATCCAGTTAAGACAGTGTTTCTCAACCTTGACAATTTTAAGGCATGTGGACTTCAACTCCCAGAATTCCACAGCCAGCAATGCTGGCTGTGGAATTCTGGGAGTTGAAGTCCACATGCCTTAAAATTGTCAAGGTTGAGAAACACTGAGTTAAGAGCTCCCCTGAAATGTCTGCTGCCTTTCCCAGCGGGGTTATTTCCAAATGTATAAGGGGCTGGAATTGGGTCTGTCTAGTTTAAGGAAGAGAAGGACGACGGGGGACACGATAGCAGTCTTCCAGTATCTCAGGGGCTGCCCCAAAGAAGAGGGAGTCAAGCTATTCTCCAAAGCGCCTGAAGGCAGGACAAGAAGCAACGGATGGAAACTAAGCAAGGAGAGAAGCAACCTAGAACTAAGGAGAAACTTCCTGACAGTGAGAACAATTAACCAGTGGAACAACCTGCCTCCAGAAGTGGTGAATGCTCCAATACTGGAAGTTTTTAAGATGAGACTGGACAGCCATTTGTCTGAAATGGTATATAGGGTTTCCTGCCTGAGCAGGGGGTTGGACTAGAAGACCTCTAAGGTCCCTTCCAACTTTATTATTATTATTATTATTATTATTGTTGTTGTTGTTGTTGTTGTTGTTATTCTTGTTATTATTATTATAGGTCAGACTGGGCTGAGGCTGGGGACTGAAAGGGTTATCCAACTCTTTTCCTTTCCTTTCTCCTTCCTTCCATTCTTCCCTTTGCCCTTCCTTCCTTCCTCCCTCCTTCCCTCCCTCCCTCCCTCCCTCCCTCCCTTCCTTCCTTTTTTCCTTCCTTCCTTCCTGCCTCCCTCTCTTCCTCCCACCCCTTCTCCACCCTTCCATTCCCTTGACCTCCCTCTATATCTCCCATCTTGTTCGGGATCCAACATTTCTGTTTGTCAATTAGAAAATCTTATGAATTAGGAATTTGGATGAAGGGAAATCAAACCGATGCTGCCTTTTGCAGATGGGATTCAGGCCCCCTTAATTGTGATTCCCACCCTCCCTTTTGCCTTTCCTTCCTTCCTTCCTCCCTGCCTGCCTGCCTTCCTCCTTCCTTCCTCCTCCCTTTCTTTTCTCACTTCCATCTCCTTCCTTCCTTCCCTCCCTTTCTCCCTTTTTCATTATTTCCTTTCCTGTCCTTCCTTCCTGCTTCGCTCGACTCTCATCTCCGTTGTTCCACTTTTTCTCCTTCCTTCCCTTCTTTTTTCACTTTTCTTTTTCCTTCTTTTCTTCCTTCTTTTTTCAGTCTTCCCTTTCTCTTTCTTTTTCCTTCCTACTTCTCTCCACTCTCATCTCCTTCCTTCCTTCCTTCCCTCCCTCCCTTCTCCCTTCCTTCTCCCTTTCTTTTCTTACTTCCATCTCCTTCTTTCCTTCCTTTTTCATTCTTCCCTTTCTTTTTCCTTCCTACTTCTTTCCATTCTCATCTCCTTCCTTCCCTCCCTCCTCCCTCCCTCCTCCCTTCCTTTTCTCACTTCCATCTCCTCCCTTCCTTCTTTTCCTCCCTTTCTCCCCTTTTCATTATTTCTCCTTCCTTCCTGCTTCGCTCCACTCTCATCTCTATCGTCCCACTTTTTCTCCTTCCTTCCTTCCCTTCTTCTCTTTTCACTTTTTCCTTCTTTCCTTCCTTCCTCCCTCCCTCTCTCCTTTTTCAGTCTTCCCTTTCCTCTTTCTTTTTTCTCTCTACTTCACTCTCATCTCCTTCCTTCCTTTTCTCACTTCCATCTCCTTCCTTCCTTCCTTCCTTCCTTCCTTCCTTCCTTCCCTCCCTCCCTCCCTCCTCCCTCCTGTCATTTTGCAACCCCCAAGAAGTCCCCTACCGTGGTCCCCTAACCATGATTCCTTGTTTGCTTGTCCTTGCCATTTCTCTTTCTTCCCAAATGGGCATCTCTGTATAAAAACATGCTTGTTTGGGGTCTGACATTTCTATTTCTCAATTCAAGACTCTTAAGGACTCGAAATTTGGAAGAATGGGAATCAAACCGGTGTTGCCTTTGGCAGACTGGATCCAGCCTTCCGGGCAGTGACTCCCAACCTCCCTTTTGCCACCAGTTTTTGCCAAATGCACCAACATTCAGCTCATGCAAAGGAAAGCCAAAAAGTCTGCACTTACCTGTATCTTTCGCCAAACCGCAGGTCTGCCAGCTTCTCTCTCTCTCTCTCTCTCTCTCTCTCTCTCTCTCTCTCTCTCTCTCTCTCTCTCTCTCTCTCTCTCTCTCTCTCTCTCTCTCTCTCTCTCTCTCTCTCTCTCTCTCTCTCTCTCTCTCTCTCTCTCTGTCTCTGTCTCTGTCTCTGTCTCTGTCTCTCTGGAACGCTGGATCCAGCAGGACCTGTCTTATATATCTTTGCCAGGAGGAAGTTCCTGTCCTGAAAATCTTCCCAAAAACATTAGTAAACGTTCCCCTGCTCCGATTGCATTATGACGAAAAAAAAAACTTGGCTGAATTTTCATGCAGCGCTCAACCTCCGCTCAAAGGCCAGGTAAATGTTGACTTTTCTTTTATGCGAAGTGTGCTTTCCCAAAAAGAAGATTTCTCTGCAATTTTGAAATGATTTCCTCATCTCTTTTGGAAAACTGCCTGGAAAAAAACTAGAAAAACAAACAAGCAAAGAAAGCCTAGGCGCCAGCTTGCTCCTATTTTCAGCTGAAAAAAGCACATCGTGGAGAAATGGGTGACTTTTTGTGGGGGTTTTCGCCCCCCCCAAAAGGATTAATGGAAAGGAGTCCAGCAAGGCTGCATTCTGTCACCCTGCCTATTTAACTTATATGCAGAGCACATCATGAGAAAGGCAGAGCTAGATGAATCAAAAGTTGGAATTAAGATCGCCGGGAGAAATATCAACAACCTAAGATATGCAGATGATACCACTCTAATGGCAGAAAGTGAAGAGGAACCAAAGAGCCTCTTGATGCGGGTGAAGAAGGAGAGTGCAAAAGTTGGCTTGAAACTCAACATTAACAAAACCAAGATCATGGCATCCGGCCCTCTCAATTCCTGGCAAATAGATGGGGAAGAAATGGAGGTAGTGACAGATTTTATTTTCCTGGGCTCCAAGATCACCACAGATGGGGATTGCAGTCAAGAAATTGAAAGACGCTTGCTCCTGGGGAGGAAAGCTATGGCAAATCTAGACAGCATCCTAAAAAGCAGAGACATCACCCTGCCAACAAAAGTGCGTATAATCCAGGCTGTGGTTTTCCCAATTGCAATGTATGGCTGTGAAAGATGGACCGTAAGAAAGGCTGAGCGCCAAAGAATGGAGGCCTTTGAACTCTGGTGCTGGAGAAGACTCCTGCGAGTCCCCTGGACTGCAAGGCGATCAGACCGGTCAGTCCTGGAGGAGATCAACCCCGACTGCTCTTTAGAAGGCCAGATCCTGAAGTTGAAACTCAAGTCCTTTGTGCCACCTCATGAGAAGGAAGGACTCCCTGGAGAAGAGCCGGATGCTGGGAAAGATGGAGGGCAAGAGAAGAAGGGGACAACAGAGAATGAGGGGGCTGGATGGAGTCACTGAAGCAGGAGGCGGGAGCTTAATGGACTCCAGAAGATGGTAGAGGACGGGAAGGCCTGAAGGAAACATTATCCATGGGGTCACGATGGGTTGGACACGACTTCGCAACTAACAACAACACCCTGAATAACTGCACAAGGTAGATCTCGTTTTATGGTGAGCTCAAAGGCACGGCAGAGGATGAGATGGTGAGATGGTGTCATTGACCCAATGAACGTGAATTTTGGCAAGTTTCTGGAGAGAATGAAGGACAGAGGGGGGGGGGCTGGCATGCTGTGGTCCATGAGGTTGCGAAGATTCGGACATGACCTTGTGACCAAAGAACAAAGGGTTATGTATATTTACACAGGAACTCTGGTGCTAAATAAGGTTTTACAGGAACACACCTCGGCTTACGACACTTCATTTAGTAATTGTTCTAAGTTACAACATCACTGGAAAAAAAGTGACTTATCGCCGTTTTTCACATGTACGGCCATTGCAGCATCCCCATAACAGGACCGCTGGTGCTAAATAAGCTTTTACAGTAGGCCTCGACTTACGAGGGCTCATTTAGTGACTGTTCAAAGTCGCATCACTGCAAAAAGTGACTTGCGAGCGTTTTTCATACTTGCGACCCCATGGGCATGTAATAATAATAATAATGATAATGATAATGATAATGATAATGATGATGATGATAATAATAATAATAATAATAATAATAAAGTTGGAAGGGACCTTGTAGGTCATCTAGTTTAACCCCCTGCTCGGGCAGGAAACCCTATAGTACCATTTCAGAGAAATGGCTGTCCAGTCTCTTCTTAAAAACTTCCAGTGTTGGAGCATTCACCACTTCTGGAGGCAGGTTGTTCCACTGGTTAATTGTTCTCACTGTCAGGAAGTTTCTCCTTAGTTCCAGGTTGCTTCTCTCCTTGGTGAGTTTCCATCCGTTGCTTCTTGTCCTGCCTTCAGGAGCTTTGGAGAATAGCTTGACTCCCTCTTCTTTGGGGCAGCCCCTGAGATACTGGAACACGGCTATTATGTCCCCCCTCGTCCTTCTCTTCATTAAACTACCGGTAGACATCCCCAATTCCAGCAACCATTCCTCATATGTTTTAGCCTCCAGTCCCTTGATCATCTTTGTTGCTCTTCTCTGCACTCTTTCTAGAGCAGTGGTTCTCAACCTTTTTCAACCTTCTCCGACCCGGGCACACGTTTGCGCGCGCAACGGGCCAATCCGCGCATGCGCGGCACGCGCGCGATGAAAAAAAAATAAAAAAAATAAAAAAAAATAAAAAAACCCAACAAAATGGCGGACTGCAACGGGCCAATCCACGCATGCGCGGCGCGCGCACGACGAAAAAAAATAAAAAATAAAAACAAAATAAAAACAAAACAAAATGGCGGACCGCGATGGGCCGATCTGCGCGTGCGCGGCACGCACAATGGCCCGAACCGCGCATGTGCGGGGCGCGACAAAAAAATTAAAAAAATTAAAAAACCCCAAAAAACCCAAAAATGGCGGACCGCGACGGGTCGATTTGCGGGCCGATCTGCGCATGCGCGGCACGCGCGCGATGAAAAAAAAAACAAAACAAAATGGCGGACCGCGGTGTCCGGCGACCCCCGCAAAACGGTCGTTCGACCCCAAATGGGGTCGCGACCCATAGGTTGAGAACCGCTGTTCTAGAGTCTCAGCATTTTTTTTACATCATGGTGACCAAAACTGGATGCAGGATTCCAAGTGTGGCCTTACCAAGGCCTTGTAAAGTGGTATTAATACTTCACATGATCTTGATTCTGGTGGTTGTAGCTTTACCCTCCGTAGGCAAGCCTTCCATGGTGGGTCCTTCACGATAGCCAAATTAATGAGACACATGACAAGCACATTTCTCTCGGGGCGAAGCAACTAGTGACAAAAGGCTGCAACCCCTTTTATTAACTGTTACAGTGGGCGGTTACACAATGCATCACATGGTTACAAACAGCCAACGACAATGCCATATCTTCAGCCAATGACAAGGCTACACTGCAGGGCCACCCTGTGGCCAATGGATTCAAATCTTGGTACAACGTCCATCCACCTATTAGCCCCCCTTATTTCCTGTTCCTAGGCCACTATGGCCTTTGTCCTTTGTTCCAAAGCACATGGCTTGTTCCTCTGATGTGGACAATGGATTCCACCTCTTGGCTCCGCCTCCATTTCCTGTTGCTCCAGAACAGCATGGTAAAGTCACATGGTACAGTCTCTTTGTCCCAAGCCTTATGCATTACAACATATTACAACACGGGTTTTATTTTTTTACTCCAAAAGATGCATTAGTGCAGGGTGAGGAATTCTGGGAGTTGGTCCACAAGTCATGAAAGGGCCAAATTTGAAGACCCCTGCATTAGGCCTTATTTTCCAGTTAGATTTTATTTTTGGGGAAATACGATACAAAATGTGTCCATTCGGCTGACAATCTTAACTGGGGCTTATTTTGGGGGGTAGGGCTTATATTATGAGCATCCTGAAAAATCATGCTAGGGCTTCTTTTCCGGATAGGTCTTATTTTTTTGGGAGGGGGAGGAAAATGGTCCGGTGGTGTCTGGATGAAATTGCCCAGATGCGAGCTAGCAACCAGATCCCTACGTGGTCGCCAAATTGTTAGAAGAAAATTCTGGCTCATTCCGAGCAGAGTTTCGAACAGCACAGGACAACTGCTTGAAGTAGAAATACAGTTTATTCAACAACAGAAGAGAGAAGCACATTGACTCAGGGACTTAATAACCTTGGAGATGGTCTCTGCTCAAGTGGTTCGAGCCCTAGAATTGCATGGGCTCGGGTATTTGCCTTAGCTTCAGTCCACAGAAGCATGCTTTATGAGAATAGATAAATAGGTACACTTCAGTGTGGGAGGCGAGTTAGTGCTCTGTGTAGGCAGTCAGATTTCTGCCTGCTTTGCACCTTCCCGTTTGCAATGCCCATTTGCGAGGTGGTTCTGGTGGAGGTAGGAGAGGCCCTGGATAATGCTGCAGGAAGAACTGCTCGTCTTTCTTTTTGGTGTGAAGCTAGCTCGCTTTCCTGTGGGGAACCTTGGGAAGTGCGTGTCAGCTACTCCTATTCTAGAATAGCATTGCAGTCTCCTGGTTTAATGTAACAATGCCTTACGCCAGCGGTTCTCAACCTGTGGGTCGCGACCCCATTTGGGGTCGAACGACCATTTCACGGGGGTCGCCAAACAACGCAGTCCGCCATTTTTCCCCCTTTTCCTTAGCTGTGCTACTCCCTCTTATTCTATTGGCTTTTGAAAGCCAATAGAATAGATTCTCTTGAATAGAGTCTAAATCTATTGGCTTTCAAAAGCCAATAGGAATTGTCCAGGCTGTCTCCGCCCTGCTGAGCCCGCCAAAAGTCCCAGTCTGCAAACGGTGCTGCAAGTTGTCTGCAGCGAAGGCAAGCTCTCCGGAAGTTTCCACCCCTCCCTGCTGAGAACTACTAAAACTGTAAGTAAAAGAGGGCCAGGGGTGGGAGGTGGGAGGCCGGTGGGCGGAGGGAAGGTTTTTGGCGCACGTGGGGCCCAGCGGGTGGCTTACCTCCCTTGGGCTGGGCCAGCTGGTGGCCCAGCCCGTGGTCGCCCTGCGCCGTCACTGCCATGGCCGCCCAGGAGCGCCTGGGCCTGCCTACCGCTGCCCCAAACGGGCGGCAGCGAAGGCAAGGCTAGCGGAGCAGCGGCGGGCACAGGGAGAGTTTTTGGCACACGTGGGTCCCGGTGGGTGGCTTACCTCCCTTGGGCTGGGCCAGCTGTTGGCCCAGCCCGTGGTCGCCCTTCATCGTCGCTGCTGAAGCCGCCCAGGAGCACCTGAGCACCTGGGCCTGCCTCCCGCCGCCCTGAATGGGCGGCGGCCTATGCCTCAGCCGGCACAGGGGGCAGCACCACGCATGCGCGGGGTAGCACCGCGCATGCGCGATGCAGGCCGCCGTGCCGCGCATGCGTGATGCAGGCCACCGCGCCGCGCATGCGCAGCGCAGGTCGGGGTCGCAGCCTGAAAGAGGTTGACGACCGCTGCCTTACGCTAACGATAATAATAACAGCAAAATGGACAGCTCTGACTAGGATAACTATTTGTCCAGCAACAGGAGGACTTCTATTTTTCTTCCTCGTGTCCTCCAGCTCAGCCTTAAAATCAAATACTTGTAGTCCCTGACTGATAACCACATTTGGGCCTAAATTTCCATACTAGACAAGTCATGTCTTGCTTAGCATCTCTCTCTTTTTTCCCCCGGCATAGTTGCTAAGTAAACCACTGCAGATGTTCAGAGGTCATAAAGAACTTTATTTACTGGACATTGCTTCTCAGAAGCCAGCTGTGAAGGTCGCAAATGACAATCACATGACCACAGCACCCGGCAACTGTTCTAAATACATGTCGGTTGCAAGATATGCACATTTTGATTAAGTGATCACGGGGATGGAGTAATTGTCCTTATATTTATAAGGCCCAGTCATAGGTCACTTTTTTCAGTGCTGTTGAAACTTCAAAAGTTCACTAAATGAACAATTTTAAGTCAAGGACTACCTAGGTCAGCGGTTCTCAACCTATGGGTCGCGACCCCATTTGGGGTCGAACGACCGTTTTGCTGGGGTCGCCGGACACCGCGGTCCGCCATTTTTTTATTTTTTTTAATTTTCTTTAATTTTTTTTTATTTTTTTTTCGGCACGCGTGCGCCGCGCATGCGCAGATCCGCCTGTCGCACCAAAAAATAAAAATAAAAAATAAAAATAAAAAAATTAATAAAAAAAAATAAAAACAAAATAAAAAAACAACAAAATGGCGGACCGCGATGGGCGGATCCGCGCATGCATGCCGTGCGCACGACGGGCCGATCTGCACATGCGCAGATCCGCCTGTCGCACCGAAAAATAAAAATAAAAAATAAAAATAAAAAAATAAAAAAATAAAAAAATAAAAAATAAAAACAAAATAAAAAAACCAACAAAATGGCAGACCACGACGGGCAGATCCGCGCATGTGCAGATCCGCCTGTCGCACCGAAAAATAAAAATAAAAAATAAAAATAAAAAAATAAAAAAATAAAAAATAAAAACAAAATAAAAAAACCAACAAAATGGCAGACCACGACGGGCGGATCCGCGCATGTGCAGATCCGCCCGTCGTGGTCCGCCATTTTGTTTTTTGTTTTTGTTTTATTTTTTTTTATTTTTTTTTCGGCGCGCGCGCGCTGCACATGCACAGATCAGCCCATCGCGCGCGCGCGTCTGCGCGCCTCCGGGTCGGGGTCATGGTGCGCATGGGCGGGGCAAGTGGGGTCTCAACCTGAAAAAGGTTGAGAACCACTGACCTAGGTTGTTGGGATTTTTGAACATCTTTTCCTGAGGAGCTTTTCCTCCCTACAATTAATTTTTTTCCCCAATCATGTTCTGGCTCCCTGACTTTAAATCCAGCTAGGTGGACTTCAACTCCCAGAATTCCCTAGCCATCATGGCCATTGCTGAGAATTCTGGGAGTTGAAGTCCATTCCACTTGAAATAGCCCCAAACTGGGAAATCCTGCTGTTCAGGTAACAGGTGGGGGAAAGATCCACCTTGAAAGTTTAGCAGGGACAAATTTGGGACCTATGAAGTGAAGTTGCACGTTCACCTTTCAAATGTTTGGGGGAAGCACAGAGAAATTCCTCCTTGGAATATAAATGGATGTTGTTGTGCTCGTTGACCCAGGTTAGAAGATTCTCCAGGCGGCAGTCACACGCCCAAGGGTTTCCTGAAAGATCAAGGCTGAGATTGGCAGTGGGCATAAAGACCGGAGCCTCCATCATGGTGAGCTCATTGTCAGAGAGGTCCAACAGCTCCAGTTGGCCCAATGGCTGAAAGAAGCCCATTATGTTGGTCAGGCTGCTGTTCTTCAGGGACAGCACACTCAGCTTGGGACGCCAATGGAAGGTCCTCCCCATAATACACTGGATTGGGTTGCTTTCCAGAAGTAACCTCTCCAAATTGTCTAAGCCACTGAACATCCCTGTAGTGAGGCGATGGATGAGGTTGAATGAGAGATCTAGAGATGTCAACTCCTCCAGCTTATCAAAACAAGAAATTGGGATCTCCTTCACCTGATTGTGATCAAGGCCTAGGATCCTGAGTTCCTCCAGGGTTTCGAACCAGGATGGGCGCAGTTCAGCCAGCTGATTTTCACTGAGGGATAAATGAGTCAGGCTACTTGCATTTGTGAAGATCTCTGGAGGGAGATCTTCTAGGAGGTTTCTGGAGAGATCCAGAGTGTGCAGTTGTGGGAGGTTACGGAAGAGGCCACTCGGAAGAGTTTTGAACCTGTTGTTGGAGAGGTGAAGTTCCTGGAGGTTGGGAAGACCTTGGAGGGCCTCCACGCCAAGGCTGGAGACTTGGGTGAACTCAACGGAGATCCTCTTGGCTCGTGCGGGAAAGCCAGTGGGAAATTCACGTAGAGATGGAGAGTTGCAGACGAACTCAGTGACGCTTTCTGGGGCAGGGGTGGGTGGGCAGTAAAGGACCTGCTGGGTGTAGCTGTTGAGGGACATCACAAGGCAGGCAAACAGGAGAGACGGAGCTGAAGACTTCATCCTGGGGAGAAGCAGGGAGAGAAAGAGAGAGGCATCGCCTTAAGCTTCACTTTCACACAGGCCAAAGCCAAAACCCGCCTCCCCAGCCCCGATTTCTGCCTTTTCTGACTTTTCCTCCTGTTCAATTCCACCCTCATCAACCTATTGCTCAATCCAGTTAAGAATATCTGCTGCCTCTCCCAGCTGTGATATTTCCAAATTTATTAGGGGCTCAGACTAGAAGATGGTCAGAGTGGGCTGAGGCTGGGGACTGAAAGGGTTATCCAACTCTTTTCCTTCCCTTTCTCCTTCCTTCCCTTCTTCTCTTTGCCTTTCCTTCCTTTCTCCCTCCCTGCCTCCCTCCCTCTCTACCTCCCTCCCCCTTCTCCTCCCTTGACCTCCCTCTATACTTCCTCCCTCCCTCCCTTCCGCCCTTCCTTTCCTTTTTCATTCTTTCCTCTCTTTCTCCTTCCTACCTACTTCTCTCCACTCTCATCTCCATCTTTCCACTTTTTTCCTTCCTTCCTTCCTTTCCTCCCTCCCTTTTCATTCTTTTCTTTCCTCTCTTTATGCTTCCTCCCTACTTCTTTCCACTCTCGTCTCCATCCTTCCACTCTTTTCCTTCCTTCCTTCCTTCCTTCCTTCCTTCCTTCCTTCCTTCCTTCCTTCCTCCCTCCCTCCCTCCCTTTCCTCCCTCCCTTTTCATTTTTCCCTTTCCTCTCTTTCTGCTTCCTCCCTACTTCTTTCCACTCTCATCTCCATCCTTCCACTCTTTTCCTTCTTTCCTTCCTTCCTTCCTTCCTTCCTTCCTTCCTTCCTTCCTTCCTTCCTTCCTTCCCTCCCTCTCTCCTTCCCAGAAGACCACCCTGCACGTCCCCTAGCCATGATTCCTTGTTTGCTTGTCCTTGCCATTTCTCTTTCTTCCCAAATGGGCACCTCTGTATGAAAATATGCTTGTTTGGGGTCCGACATTTCTATTTCTCAATTCAAGACTCTTAAGGACTAGAAATTTGGAAGAAGGGGAAACAAACCGGTGTTGCCTTTTGCAGACCGGATCCAGCCTTCTTGGCAGTGATTCCCAGCCTCCCTTTTGCCACCAGTTTTTTGCCAAATGCACCAACATTCAGCTTCTGCCAGGAAAGCCAACATGTCTGCACTTACCTGAATCTTTCGCCAAATCGCAGGTCTGCCACCTTCTCTCTCTGTCTCTGACTCTCTCTGTCTCTCTCTCCCTGTGTCTAGCAGGACCTGTCTGATATACCTTTGCTAAGAGGAAGTTCCTATCCTCAAAAGCTTCTCAAAAACATTAGTCAAAATTCCCCAGCCCGCATTGCATCATGGCGAGAAAAAAAATGTGGCTGAATTTCCGTGCAGAGTTCAACCTCTGTTCAAAGGCCAGGCAAATGTTGACATTCTCGTTACCTGAAGTGCTTTCCCCAAAAGAACACCTCTTTGTTTTTTGAGGAGGAGAAACTATTTCCTCATCTCTTTTGGAAAACTGCCCAAAACAAACTAAGAAAAAACAACAACAAACCTAGGCCCCAACTTCCACCCGAAACCTGAAAAAAGTGCGTCATAGAAAAGCGGGTTTCCTTTTTTCTTTTGTCAAAAAAAAAAAAGGATTAATGGATGGGTTTCCTGAACAACTGCACAAGGTAGATCTCGTTTTATGGTGAGCGCGAAGGCACGGCAGAGGATGAGATGGTGAGATGGTGCCATTGACCCAAAGAATGTGAATTTCGGCACGTTTCTGGTGAGAGTGAAGGACAGCGTGGTGCCTGCCGTGCTGGGATCTGTGAGGCCGTAAAGATTCGGACATGAGGTAGTAATAATAATAGTAATAGTAATAGTAATAATAATAATAATAATAATAATTGGAGAAGATAACAAAATACAAAGACCTACAAATAGAAAGACTGTGGCAAAAGCAAGCAAGGGTAGTACCAATAGTAATGGGCGCCTTGGGTGCAATCCCAAAACAACTGGAGCACCACTTGAACACCATCATTGGCATTGACAAATTGGCCATTAGTCAATTGCAAAAGACGGCCTTACTAGGAACTGCTTCCATCCTGCGACGAGATCTGTAATAACATCAAACATCCACATCTGCCTCTCCCAGGTCCTTGGGAAGGACTCGATAGGTAGACAAAATGCCAAATCCAGTCTGAACATCTGGCTGACTGTGCAATGATCCATGATAATAATAATAGTAATAGTAATAGTAATAATAATAATAGTACTAATAATAATAATAATAATATAATAATAATATAATAATAATAAAGTTGGAAGGCACTTTGGAGGTCATCTAGTCCAACCCCCTGCTCAGTCAGGAAACCCTATACCATTTCAGACAAATGGCTCTCCAGTCTCTTCTTAAAAACTTCCAGTGTTGGAGCATTCATCGCTTCTGGAGGCAGGTGGTTCCACTGGTTCATTGTTCTCACTGTCAGGAAGTTTCTCCTTAGTTCCAGGTTGCTTCTCTCCTTGGTTAGTTTCCACCCGTTGTTTCTTGTCCTGCCTTCAGGCGCTTTGGAGAACAGCTTGACTCCCTCTTCTTTGGGGCAGCCCCTGAGATATTGAAACACTGCTATCATGTCCCCCCTCGTCCTTCTCTTCATTAAACTAGACATCCCCAATTCCAGCAACCGTTCCTCATATGTTTTAGCCTCCAGTCCCCTGATCATCTTTGTTGCTCTTCTCTGCACTCTTTCCAGAGTCTCAACATCTTTTTTACATCGTGGTGACCAAAACTGGATGCAGGATTCCAAGTGTGGCCTTACCAAGGCCTTGTAAAGTGGTATTAACACTTCGCGTGATCTTGATTCTATCCCTCTGTTAATGCAGCCTAGCACTGTGTTGGCTTTTTTGGCAGCTGCAGCATTGATTGAACAACAAAGGGTTATGTATATTTGCAGAGGACCTTCTGTGCTAAATAAGTCTTTACAGGTAGGCCTCGACTTACGACAGTTTATTTAGTGAATCGTTCAAAGTCACATCATCACTGGAAAAAAAAATGACTGATAACCGTTTTTCCCATGTACGACCGTTACAGCATCCTCATAGTCATTTGATTAAAATTCAAATGCTTGGCAACAGATTCGTATTTATGACAATTGCCGTATCCTGGGATCAGGTGATTGTTTTTTACAAACTTCCAACAAGCAAAGTCAATGAGGAACCCAGATTCTCTTAACCACCATGCTTATGTAATGACTGCAGTGATTCACTTAATAACCGTGGCAAGAAATGTCGTAAAGTGGGGTGAAACTCACTTAACAAAGGTCTCACTTAGTGACATAAATGTTGGGCTCAATTGTGGTCGACCTGTATTTGATTTTGGATGGGATTAACTGCTTCAGCTGGGATGATGCATTGTAGACAGGGTAATGGTCCTGGTGTTACTTGACCAGAGTTGCGTTCTGTAAAACCTCACTTCTGTGGGATCCCGTCCCCTTTCGGGAAGTGTGGAGATCCTATACATTGGGCGGAAGAGAGCCAGATTCATTTACAATACTCTTCCTTCCCCTGTCCTTACCACTTTCCATAAAGGGACGATGGAGAGCATCCTGTCATACAGCATCACTGCCTGGTTTGGAAGCATCCCTGCTTCAGACAGGAAGGCGGTGCTGAGAGTGGTGAGGACGGCAGAAAAGATTATTGGTAGTTCACTCCCTTCTATCCAGGATGTGGCATAGAAGAGATGCTTGAGCAGAGTCTGCAAGATGGTCTGGGATGCTGCACATCCTCTTCACGATCTGTTTCCCTTGCTACCTTCTGGGAGGAGGGGGTTCCATGGTATCCGAAGCAGAACATCCAGATTCAGCCAGAGTTTTGTTCCATACAGTATTAAACTTGTGAACGCTCAAGCTTCCTCTTTCCACTATGTATTCAAGATGGACAGTGAAGAGACTGGACAGCCATTTGTCCGAAATGGTGTAGGGTTTCCTACCTGAGCAGGGGGTTGGACTCGATGACCTCCAAGGTCCCTTCCAACTTTATTATTATTATTATTATTATTATTATTATTATTATTATTATTATTATTATTATTATTATTATTATTATTATTATTATTAATTTATTTATATGTAAGATTGTAGAAATATACATGTCACATACAGCATGTTTATATGTGTATTGTGTACGTGTACACTTTTGAGAGCAGGCAACAGAATTTTATTTTTAATGTATGCCAGTGTGCCCATGGTAAAAAAAAGTACAATAAAGGTTATCTTATTTGCAAAAGTGTTTGCAAGGGACATAATGGAGAGTACAATGGGGAGGGTCTGGCTCAAGCAAGTGATTGGCCCAACAGAAAACTTCCTTTGCTGCTGGTACCTGTGCTGAAACAGGCAGAGACCAGGGCAGCACCCTCCAGACAAATGATCCGGTGGTGTCTGGGTGAAATTGCCCAGATGAGATCTATCAACCAGATTAGACTTGGAATCCCTACGTGGTCGCCAAATTGTTAGAAGGAAATTCTGGCTCATTCCGAGCAGCGCTTCAAACAGCACAGGACAACTGCTTGAAGTAGAAGTAGAGTTTATTCAACAGCAGAGGAGAGAAGCACATTGGCCCAGTGGCTTAATGATCTTGGAGATGGTCTCTGCTCAAGTGGTTCGAGCCCTAGAATTGCATGGGTTCCCGAATTTGCCTTAGCTTTGGCCCACAAAAGCATGTTTTATGGGAGTAGATAAATAGGTACACTTCGATGGGGGAGGCGAGTTGGTGCTCTGTGTAGGCAGCCAGATTCCTGTCAGCTTTGAACCTTCCCGTTTGCAAGGTGGTTCCGGTGGAGGGAGGGGAGGCCTTAGATAATGCTGCAGGAGGAACTGCTTGTCTTTCTTTCTGATGCAAAGCTAGCTTGCTCTCCTTTGGTGCACCTTGGGAAGTGTGTGAGCATGTACCATAGCAGATTTAGTATATTGTCAGCTACTCCTACTTTTTCTCCCTAAAATTAATTTTTTTTTCCAATCATGTTCTGGCTGCCCTCCTTTAAATCCATCTAGGTCAGGGGTAGGCAACCTTGGCTCTTTTAGGATTCATGGACTTCAACTCCCAGAATTCCTGAGCCAGGATGGGGGAACTATGGCCCCCTCATGACTCCTGGACTTCAACTCCCAGAATTCCTCAGCCAGCCTGGTTCAGCTTGGAAACCTCTCCCTTTCCCCTCAGCATGGCTGGCTCAGGAATTCTGGGAGTTGAAGTCCACCAGTCATAAAAGAACCAAGGTTGCCTATCTGTGGGCTAGGTCTAGGCCGCTTTATGACCCGTGGACTTCAACTCCCAGAATTCCTGAGCCAGCATGGCTCAGCTTGGAAACCTCTCCCTTTCCCCTCAGCGTGGCTGGCTCAGGAATTCTGGGAGTTGAAGTCCACGGGTCAGAAAAGAGCCAAGGTTGCCTACCTGTGGGCTAGGCCTAGGCTGCTTTATGACTCGTGGACTTCAACTCCCAGAATTCCTGAGCCAGCTACCCCTGATCTAGGTGGACTTCAACTGCCAGAATTCCCTAGCCATCATGGCCATTGCTGAGAATTCTGGGAGTTCGCCCATTCAATTGGAAATGGCCCCAAACTGGGAAATCCTGCTGTTCAGGTAACAGGTGGGGGAAAGACCCACCTTGAAAGTTTAGCAGGGACAAATTTGGTATGTTTGAAGTGAACTTGCATGTTCACCCTTCAGATGTTTGGGGGAAGCACAGACAAATTCCTCCTTGGAATATAAATGGATGTTGTGATCATTGAGCCATCTTAGAAGATTATCCAGGCGGCAGTCACACGCCCAACGGTTTCCTGAAAGATCAAGACTGAGATTGGCAGATGGCTCGTGGACTGGAGGATCCATTGTGGTGAACTCATTGTCAGAGAGGTCCAGCAGCATCAGTTGATGCAATGGCTGAAAGACTCCCCTTAAGATGTGGGTCAGGCTGCTGTTCTTCAGGGACAGCACACTCAGCTTGGGGTGCGAATGGAAGGTCTTCTTGACAATACACTGGATTGGGTTGCTTTCCAGAACTAACCTCTCCAAATTATCTAAGCCACTGAACATCTCTGGAGCGAGGCGACGGATGAGGTTGAACGAGAGATCTAGAGATGTCAACTCCTTCAGCTTATCAAAACAAGAAATTGGGATATCCTTCACCTGATTGTGATCAAGGCCTAGGATCCTGAGTTCCTCCAGGGTTTCGAACCAGGATGGGCGCAGTTCACCCAGCTGATTTTCACTGAGGGATAAATGAGTCAGGCTACTTGCACTTGTGAAGATCTCTGGAGGGAGATCTTCTAGGAGATTTCTGGAGAGATCCAGAGTGTGCAGTTGTGGGAGGTTATGGAAGAGGCCACTTGGTAGAGTTTTTAACCTGTTGTTGGAGAGGTGAAGTTCCTGGAGGTTGGGAAGACCTTGGAGGGCCTCCACGCCAAGGCTGGAGACTTGGGTGAACTCAACGGAGATCATCTTGGCTCGTGCGGGGAAGCCGGTGGGAAATTCACGTAGAGATGGAGAGTTGCAGACGAATTCGGTGACGTTTTCTGGGGCAGGGGTGGGTGGGCAGTAAAGGACCTGCTGGGTGTAGCTGCTGAGGGACATCACAAGGCAGGCAATCAGGAGAGACGGAGCTGAAGACTTCATCCTGGGGAGAAGCAGGGAGAGAAAGGTAAGTGGGCAAACATATTGATCTATTTAATGCTACCTCCATTTGGGCATCCAAGACAGATTATATGTAGTCCTTGCTTGACGACTGGCTACTTCGTGAACATTCAGAAGTACGACAGATCACTCCAAAAGGTACATACAACATGACTTCAAAGTTCTGATGGCCACACATGATTGCATTTAGAATACATAGAAAAATACATAGCGTAATTGAGTCAGAAGAGACCTTGTGGTCTTCTAGTCCAACCCCTTGCTTGAGCAGAAGACAAATGGCTGTCCAATTCTCCTTTTGAAAGCCTCCTGTGATGGAGCACTCACAACCTCTAACGGCAAACTATTCTGTTGGTTAATTGTTCTAACCCTTAGGAAATTTCTCCATAGTTCTAGGCTGCTTCTCTCTTTGATCCATTGCTTTCTTGTCTTGATTCTGGTGTTTTGGAAAATAGGTTGACCCCCTGCTCAAGCAGGAGACCCTACGTCATTTCTGACAGGTGGCTGTCCAGTCTCTTCTTAAAAACCTCCAGTGATGGAGCACCCAGAACTTCTGGTGTCAAGCTGTTCCACTGGTTAATTGTCCTCATTGTCAGGAAGTTTCTCCTTAATTCCAGGTTGCTTCTCTCTTTGATCAGTTTCCATCCATTGTTTCTTGTCTTGCCTTCAGGTGCTTTGGAAAATTGTTTGTCCTCCCCTCCTCTTTGGGACAGCCCCCCAAATACTGGAAGGCTGCTATCATGTCCCCCCTCGTCCTGCTTTTCTCTAGACTGGCCATACCCAAATCCTGCAACCGTTCCTCGTATGTTTTAGTCTCCAGGCCTTTGATCATCTTAGTTTAGGGGTTCTCAACCTTTTTCAGGTTGAGACCCCACTTGCACCGTCCATGCGCGGCGCAAACCCGACCCGCGCGCGCACGCACGACGGGCCGATCCGCGCATGCACGGTGCGCGCGTGACGGAAAAAAACAAAATGGTGGACCGCGACAGGCCAATCTGCGCATGCGCGGCGCGCGCGCGACGGCCCGAACTGTGCATGCGCGGCGTGCGCGCGACGGCCCAAACCGCGCATGCGCGGCGCGTGCCTGAGGAAAAAAAAAAACAAAAAACAAAATGGCGGACCCCGACGGGCCAATCTGCGCATGCGCGGCACGCGCGCGATGAAAACAAAACAAAAAAAAACACAAAATGGCGGACCGCGGTGTCCGGCAACCCCCGCGAAACGGTCATTCGACCCCAAATGGGGTCGCGACCCATAGGTTGAGAACCGCTGTCTTAGTTGCTCTTCATTGCACTTTTTCCAAAATCTCAACATCTTTGTAATGTGGTGACCAAAACTGGACTTAGTATGGCCTTAATAAGGATTTATCAAGCGTGTGAGCCAGCCGTGTGTAGCCGCCGCCAGAAAAGCTAATACAATCCTGGGTTGTATAAACAGAGGCATAGAATCAAGATCACGCGAGGTATTAGTATTGCTGGCTTGTGTTTAACTTGTGCACCAAAAGGGCCACTTTTTCCCGGCCTGGGCTGTGAGAATGCAGCTTTGAGTGACCCAGCAGGAAATGCCTCACCCCGGACATCAGTTGGGTGAGAGAAGTCTTGAGTCCAAAGCAGGAATTGGGGTGGAGAAAGTATATCAGAAGGGACACTCTGTGCTTCTCTCAAGGGAGGGAGGGATGCACGTTCAGACATGCATGTTACTCTTATTGTAACTGTGTTGTGACGGGCTCATTCTTGCTTTCCTGGTCTGGACTGCCCTGGAGACTTTGATACCTGTCACTGCCCAGCATTATCTGCAAACTTGATCAGGGTTACATAGTAGAAGGGGATCAGACGAGGTTTGTAGCTGGGAAAGTGTGACCCAACTCCTTTCCTTCCTTTTCTCCTTCATTTCTTCTTTCTTTCTTTCCTTCCTTCCTTCCTTCCTTCCTTCCTTCCTTCCTTCCTTCCTTCCTTCCTTCCTTCCTTCCTTCCTTCCTCTCTCTTTCTTTCTTTTCTCTCTCCCTTTCTCTCTCTCTTCTCCCTCCCTCTTTCTTTCTTTCTTTCTTTCTTTCTTTCTTCCTTCCTTCCTTCCGTCCTTCCTTCCTTCCTTCCTTCCTTCCTTCCTTCCTTTCTTTCTCCCTTCCTTCCTTCCTTCCTTCCTTCCTTTCTCTCTCTTTCTTCCTTCCTTCCTGCCTTCCATTCTTTCTTTCCACTTTCCCTTTTCTTTCTTTCCTCCCTCTTTCTTTTTTCTCTCCCTCTTTCTCTCTCTTCTCCCTCACTTTTTCTTTCTTTCTTTCTTCTTTTCTCTCTCCCTCTTTCTCTCTCTATCTCTCTCTTCTCCCTCCATTTTTCTCTTTTTCTCTCTTTCTTTCTTTTCTCTGTCCCTTTCTCTCTTCTTTCCCTTCTCCCTCCTTCCTTCCTTCCTTCCTTCCTTCCTTCCTTCCTTCCTTCCTTCCTTCCTTCCTTCCTTCCTTCTTTTTTACCTTTTCTCTCTCCCACTTTCTCTCTTCTTTCCCTTCTTCCTCCCTCTTTCTCTCTCTTTCCTTCCTTCCTTCCTTCCTTCCTTCCTTCCTTCCTTCCTTCCTTCCTTCCTTTCTTTCTTTCTTTCTTTCTTTCTTTCTTTCTTTCTTTCTTTCTTTCTTTCTTTCTTTCTTTCTTTCTTTCTTTCTTTCTTTCTTTCTTTCTTTCTTTCTATGAAGACTTTTCCTTCAACAAAAGTTTTCATCCCTTCTGTTGGTAGAAATTCTAGTATCAACTCTTTGATTTTAAAATAAAGTTAAATTCCAATTTAATCAGATTCCATTCAGATGGAAACAAATTTCTATTAAATAGGTTAAATCATTTATAAATCTAAACAAATCAATTCAAAGTCATTTCTACTGGTTAATGGTTATATAGGTGTATTCCAGTTCTTCTCATATTTCATTTATTTAAAAAAAATAACCTTATTTCTTACTGCAAGAATGGGTATTAAATGTCACTTCCAGCCCACCTTCCTCAAACCAGAATTCTGAGCAGAAAAAAAGTTAAAAAGATCAGACACCCCCTCCCTTTTCTTCTCTCTCTCTCTCTCTCTCTCTCTCTCTCTCTCTCTCTCTCTCTCTCTCTCTCTCTCTCTCTCTCTCTCTCTCTCTCTCTCTCTCTCTCTCTCTCTCTCTCTCTCTCTCTCTCTCTCTCTCTCTCTCTCTCTCTCTCTCTCTCTCTCTCTCTCTCTCTCTCTCTCTCTCTCTCTCTCTCTCTCTCTCTTAAAGCAACACAGCCAGCTGCGGGTGGGGGGAAAGAGACAGGAAAAGAAGAAGAAATTACACAACAATTTCACCACTAACAAAATAGTTTTCTCTTCTTCACATGCATTTTCCATTTCACTTTTACAGTAACAACAACAAAAATCTGCAATTTACTGTTTCTTTCACAGTCTGGGATGGGGGAGAAATTCACACACACACACACACACACACACACACACACACACACACACACAGGATCAGCATATCCACACATTCACTTCCATTCAAACTGCTTGTATAAACACTTTCACATACAGATATTTCATTTCATACTTTCTCCTGACAAACAAATAACTATTATTATAATTTCAAGGAACTGTTCAAAAGCCAATGAGCTCCTTTCCTCTCCCAATTTCCTTTGCTCTTAGAGCTTGCCTATTAACTTTCTTGCAAAATGAGACATCTGGCCGTTATTTGTTTCACAACAGTGAAAACTCTCCTGTAGCCATACCTTTCAGAAACACATCTTCTAAAAACCCTCATGGAGTGTTTGGATTATTTCATGTGTTATGGCTTTGTTCAACACCTGCTATCCATCAGGTAATATCCGTTTTCCTTCTGTGTTCTTTTCCTTTTGTTTTATTACTTGGTTTATTGTGGCAACCATCATTTTATTCTGTTGCCTAAATTTCTCTACATCCCTTTGCACATATACCTTTTGTGCCCCCTTTAGCAAGTTATCTATACTTTTCCCTGACCATCCCTCCAATTTTTGTAATTTCTTACTTATATCTAGCCAGGATTTTACCACAAATTGTATTTTGACCAGAAGAGTATTTGCTGGGTCATCTGGATCAGTTCCAGAATACTTCCTCATTCCGTCTTTCAGTCTTTGGAGGAATGTAGCTGGAGATTCTTAAAGAACATAAGAACACATAAGAAGAGCCATGCTGAATCAGGCCGAAGCCCATCGAGTCCAGCATTCGGTGTCACCCAGGGGCCCACCAATTGTACATGGGGATCTTGAGCAGAAAGAGAAGGCAAAACCCTCCCTTTCCCTTGACCCCCAACAAATGGTACTCAAGGGAATCCTGCCTGCCTCAACCAACATAGAGGCGGCACATGGACATCCGTTTTAATAGCCACCGATACACTTGGCCTCCATGAATCTGTCTGACCCTGCCTTGAAGCTATCAAGGCTGACGGCTGTCACAACCTCTTCTGGAAGTGAATTCCAGAAATCAACGACCCTTTTGGGTGAAGAAATATTTCCCTTTATTTGTCCTCACTTTCTTACCTACGAGCTTTAGGGAGTGCCCCCTTTTCCTAGTATTGTGTGATAGAGAAAAGAATTTTTCTCTATCCACCTTTTCTATCCCATGCATGGTTTTATACACTTCGATCAAGTCACCCCTTAAACGCCGTCTTTCAAGGCATTTCTTTTTCTTGTTCTATCATTAAAGCTTTACTCATGTTCTGTGCTTTTGGAACAGCTACGCTTATTCCTCTTATCAATAATACTCTCATATCTTCCATGTTTTGTCTATCTGCAGCATTATATCCCAATTTGGTCTTACTACAGGAAACATTACATCTGCCAAAATTGCCCCCTGTGCTTGGGGATTATGTTCTCTAGTCCAGACCAAATGAGCTGCTCTTTGAATTAACTGTCTTTCTTCTGGCATAAATAATGTGCTCTGTATCACTCCTAATTCATCCCATGTGTATATGTTTGCTCCTAACAACAGATCCAGTTGCTCTGCTACCCCTATTGGATCTTCTATCATGCTTTTCATTTCTTTCTTAAAAGTGCGTAATTCAGATGACTTTAAAGGCTCATGTACAAAACTGATACGAGCCTGTCCTTGGCCATCTACTCCATTGGGTACTTCTCTTAAAGGGAAAATTCTTTATATCTTTCTTCAATTGTTCCAATTCTTTTACTAATACCTTATATGGTCCACCTCTCACAGCTCCCTGGGCTTGTGTTACAGGAGCTGGTGGGGGTGATGGAATAGGTATTTGTACATTTGTTGGTTGTGGTAGATTAGGATTATAAAGTGGGGGTTAGTATTTCATGGAATTTTTTCATCTTCTTCTTCTTCCTCTATTTCCTTCTTCTCTTCTTCTTGTAAATATATTGAGGTTATTTTATGAGGGCTAGGGCCACACATAGTCAAGGTGAGCCATTTATCTGGGTTCCAGATTAAAGTAGTCTAACTCATTGACTAATGATTTGAATGTTTTCCTTGATATAAATTCTGACAAGCAAAATAGTCATTTGTTCCTAATCTAGGCCACTCTACTTTTTCATCTTCCCACCGGACATAACAACACAAATTAACCATATCTTCCTTGGTTATGTCTAGTTTACTAATTATTTCATTATACGGAGGTTTTCCCCAATTACTCAACAAAATCCCTAATGGACTTTCTTTATCTATATTTAATTTGGGGTTCCTCCTTATTTTTCTCAAACACTTCTTTCCTGAAGTACTCCCTGTGTTGCCCATACTGGTTTACCGTCCTGTGTATTCTAATTGAGACTTCACGTAAATTCCTTAATTCACTTCCCCCTGATCCCCCTAGATATGCACTCGCATATCAGAGGTCCACTTTCGCTAAGCGGATACTTGGGACGTCACACACACACTGTCTCAAATTCACACAGGCCTGCCCAGTCTCCCCACTGACTGCCTAGGCAGTGTATACTGGCTACCCCGGAACACTTACCTAGGTCCGTGCATGGAGTTGCCCAGTTCCCGGAAGCCAGCAACACACACACCGGTTCAATTCGTATCTCTGTCTAATATCAACTCTATGGGTTCGCCGAGGAAAGCGTTGCTGCTCCTTTACCAACAAGATGAGATAGACTGTCGAAATCGACAGGGCAGGCCTTCCACGTCACCTTCTGGATCTGGTGCAGACAAACGATCCCGGTCTTGAGCCCCACGTTGGGCGCCAAAACTGTTGGTAGAAATTCTAGCCCACTGAATAACACCAAACAGCAAGTTGAAATTAGACAGAGATTTATTGGCTACAACGGTTTGCAAAGCGTGATTTATTTATTTATTTATTTATTTATTTATTTATTTATTTATTTATTTATTTATTTATTTATTTATTTATTTATTTATTTATTTATTTATTTATTTATTTATTTATTTATTTATTTATTTGACTTGTATGCCGCTCCTCTCCAGAGACTCGGAGCGGCTTACAACATATACAAAACATAAAGAATCTAAGTCGAATCAAAATATTAAAAATAGACACCCAACACATAAATATTTGAGCCACACCTAGTCACAACAAAAACACACATTGTATACATTCTATCCCGACGCTTTGGCCCCTCCTCTGAGGTTACAATCTTATCAGAGCCGCCTAAACAAAATTCATTATCCCCGCCCCTTACTATTTTGCTTCACCTATTCCCTTATATGTACTTTATCATGAAATCCTACAGCTCAATGTGGAAATCCTACAGCCTACGCGCAGAACTCTTACAAGGTACGTGTACATGTAGAAATTGTGTAGAAATCTTGCAGTCTACGTGTAGAAATTTTGTGTAGAAATCTTACTGTCTGCATGTAGAAATTTTACAGAGTACGTGTCACTTCACTTTACTTTTTATTCTAAAATTTTATTCCTAACCCTTCCTTCCTTCCTTCCTTCCTTCCTTCCTTCCTTCCTTCCTTCCTTCCTTCCTTCCTTCCTTCCTTCCTTCCTTCCTTCCTTCCTTCCTTCCGGAATCTTAAGGACCAGGAATTTTCCAAAAGCAGAATCAAAGCTGACAGCTTTTGCAGACAGGATTCAGTCCCCTGGCTACGATTCCCAGCCTCCCCTTTGCCATTTTCCCTTTCTTTCCAAATGCACCAACACTCAGGTTGTGCAAAAACAAAATGTTAAAAAAAATCCCTAACCGCGCCGCGTCTTCTGCGCTTACCTGCCGCTCTCTCCAAAGCTCCCGTCTGCCAGCCTCTCTTCCTAGAGCAGGAAGTGTCTTATATATGCCCGAAGGAGGAAGGTCCTGTGCTCAAAAAACTTCTCGGAAACCATACTAAAAATTCCCCAGCCTGGATTACATCGTGTTGAGAAACACGCTTGGCTAAAGTTCTGTGTGGAGTTCAGCCTCGGTTCAAAGGCCACCCCGATGTTGACAAAGCAACAAAGACGTGGCTAAAACATTTGAGGAATGGCTGCTGGAATTGGGGATGTCTAGTTTAATGACGAGAGGGACGATTATATGTAACGGATTAAAAAGGTTGAGAAATATGGATTGATTTAAGGACTGAGATTTAGAGTTGAAAACTTGTGACTATTAGAATATGTATGTTAAACAGAGTAAGAATGTACTTTTTCGGAATAATATGTTTATTTGTATGAAAATTATTTTGTAATGGAATGAGAATAAGAATATGAAAGAGGTTTTTAGACATTTGGATTGCTTTAAGAACTAATGGAGTGGGTTAAGTTAGTAAGACGATGTTTTGTGTAATAATAGGTGTGTTCTTTTTTTTTTTTTAGACATGATAATTGGTTGAATGAGATTTAAATGCTACCTGAAGAAATAAGAGAGGTTTGTGATAAAAAATCAATGATGTATGAGATTATGAATTAGAATATATCTGGATTAGTATTTTGGAAGGGATACCCAAAGTGATAATACATTTATCTAAGATTAAATTGGACTATGGTTAACTGTAAATTAATAAAGTTCAAAACAGGATTAGGATTTATAGATATGTAATGTAGAAATGGATTATGTTAAATAGGTTATATTATTTGAGGGAAATAGAGAGGGAACATTTAATGCAGCGGTTCTCAACCTGTGGGTCCTGACCCCACTTGGGGTCAAATGACCATTTCACGGGGGTCGCCAAGCATCGCAGTCCGCCATTTTTTATTTTATTTTTTTTGGTTGGCCATTTTTTTTTTGGTCGGCCATTTTTTCCCTATCGCGATGCGGGCCACCGCGCCGCACATGAGCGATGCGCCCCATCGGGCCGCGCATACGCGATGCGGGCCATCGCGCCACGCATGCGCAATGCGCCCTGTCATGCCGCGCATGCGCAATGCGGGCCATTGTGCCGCGCATGCGCAATGTGCCCCCGTTGCGCTGCGCATGCGCAATGCGGGCCGGGGTCGAGCCCCGGAAAAGGTTGAGAACCGCTAATTTAATGTATTTACTTGAGCTATTACATGATTTTGTTTTTGGATGATTGATTACTTAACCACCATGGTGTGTCTTGAGCATTCTGTTGTAAAAGTTAAAAAAAACAATAAAACTTGTTATATATATAAAAAAAGAGAGAGGGATGAGGGGGGGACAAATGGCTGTCCAATGTTAAAAACGTCCAGTGTTGGAGCATTTACAACTTCTGTTGGCAAGCTGTTCCCCTGGTTAATTGTCCTCGCTGTCAGGAAGTTTCTCCTTAGTTCTAGGTCAGTGGTGGCGGACCTATGGCACGCGTTCCAGAGGTGGCACTCGGAGCCCTCTCTGTGGGCACATGCGCCGTCGCCCAGCCCCGCCTCCCCCCGTGGCCCCCTCCTCACCAGCACTCCCCCGGAGGAGAGTCGCACCCGGGCGCGGCCCGCATGGAGCAGCGCAGCCAAGGACATAGCGGGGCAGCAGGAGCACGACTCTGCCCTCGCGTCCCATAGCATGCAGATTATGCTGCGGGGTGTGCCCAGAGGGCGTGGCTGCCATGGCGCTGCAGGGCTGCCTGGGCGATCTGCTGCAGCAGGCCATTGATGCGGTGCGTGGCCCTGCAGGCGGGCGGGGCAGGGGGCGGGTGGGGGCGGAGCAGGCAGGGCGGGAGGCGGAGTGGGGGCGGGGGTGGTTTGGGGGCACTCGGTGTCTAAAAGGTTCGCCATCCCTGTTCTAGGTTGCTTCTCTCCTTGGTTAGTTCCCATCCATTCATGTCCTGCCTTCAGGGGCTTTGGAGAACAGCTTGACTCCCTCTTCTTTGGGGCAGCCCCTGAGATATTAGAAGACGGCTATCCTGTCCCCCCTCGTCCTTCTCTTCGTTAAACTAGACATCCCCAATTCCAGCAACCGTTCCTTGTATGCTTTAGCCTCCAGTCCCCTAATCATCTTTGTTGCTCTTCTCTGCCCTCTTTCCAGAGTCTCAGCATCTTTTTTTACACCGTGGTGACCCAAACTGGATGTCGGATTCCAAGTGTGACTTTACCAAGGCCTTGTAAAGTGGTATTAACAACTTTATGGTTTTATCCATCGTTGGCCACCAGGGGGCGCTCTTCACAGGTCCTCAAAAGCAGTTGCATCCATTTGGGGGCTCCCGTAGCTTGAATAACACAAGGAACGAGAAACTGCATTTGCTTGCTTTGCTTTGCTTGTGGAAAGCTGGCAGGGAGCATCAGAAATCACAATCATATAATAATAATAGTAAAGTTGGAAGGGACTTTGGAGGTCATCTAGTCCAACCTCCTGCTCAGACAGGAAATCCTATACCATTTCGAACAAATGGCTGTCCAGTCTCTTCTTCAAAACTTCCAGTGTTGGAGCATTCACCGATTCTAGAGGCAGGTGGTTCCACTGGTTAATTGTTCTCACTGTCAGGAAGTTTCTCCTTAGTTCCAGGTTGCTTTCTCTCCTTGATTAGTTTCCACCCGTTGCTTCTTCTCCTGCCTTCAGGCGCTTTGGAGAAGAGCTTGACTCCCTCTTCTTTGGGGCAGCCCCTGAGATACTGGAAGACGGCTATCCTGTCCCCCCTCGTCCTTCTCTTCGTTTCATCAGAGTCCAAAGAAATTTCAGCCTTTCAGACCAACGTTCACAAATACACACATTTGGAGTTTTAGGCCGTTTTTTTTTTTTTTAATTTCACCCTGAAATTGGTTTAACGGTCTCGACTGGCAACCGGGAGAGTATGTAGGGATGTTGTTGGGGATGTGCATGTGTGTGACAAATGCCAGGATAGTCTGACACATCTTGGTACCTTATGAAAGATTCCCAAAGGTGCTTTTTTTTTTTTTCAGGAGGCAACTGGACTTTCTTTGTTTTTCTTTGAAGACGTTTCGCTTCTCCTCCCAGAAGCTTCTTCAGCTCTGACTGGATGGTGGGGGAATGGAAGGATTTATACTCCTTGCAGAGAGCTGGTCCTTTGCATCCTTTTGGAGAGTTGTTGAGGTCACCTGGAGGTTTACCTGTGTCCTCAGGGTCACCTGAGTGGTGCAAATGGGGGTGGGGCCTTCTTGGAACGGCTGAAAGGACCCTGTTGTAGACTGGAGATGGATGATGTCAGATCCCTCCCCCTCTGTTGAGAGAGGGGGAGGTCAATTTTGATCTAGATGGCCTCTTGGACCCCTCTTTCAAACCAGCGGTCCTCTCGGTCCAAAATGTGGACTTGGCTGTCTTGGAAAGAGGGGTCTGTCTGTCTGTCTGTCTGTCTGTCTGTCTGTCTGTCTGTCTGTCTATCTATCTATCTATCTATCTATCTATCTTTACCTTCCTATCTCTCTATCTCTCTATCTCTCTATCTCTCTCTCTCTCTCTCTCTCTCTCTCTCTCTCTCTCTCTCTCTCTCTCTCTCTCTCTCTCTCTCTCTATCTATCTATCTATCTATCTATCTATCTATCTATCATCTATCTATCTATCTATCTACCTGAGTAGGGGGTTGGACTAGATGACCTCCAAGGTACCTTCCAATTTCATTATTATTATTATTATTATTATTATTATTATTATTATTATTACTACTACTATTATTATTATTATTACTATTACTATTATTATTAATCATCGCACAGTCAGCCAGATGTTCAGACTGGATTTGGCATTTTTGTCTACCTATTGAGTCCTTCCCAAGGACCTGGGATAGGCAGATGTGGATGTTCGAATTGATGGTATTACAGATCTCGTCGCAGGATGGAAGCAGTTCCTAGTAAGGCTGCCTTTTGCAATTGACTAATGGCCAATTTGTCAATGCCGATGATGGTGTTCAAGTGGTGCTCCAGTTGTTTTGGGATTGCACCCAAGGCGCCTATGACTATTGGTGCTACCCTTGCTTGCCTTTGCCACAGTCTTTCTATTTCTATTTGTAGGTCTTTGTATTTTGTTGTTGTTGTTGTTGTTATTATTAGCTACCTATCCTATCTATCTATCTATCTATCTATCTATCTATCTATCTATCTATCTATCTATCTATCTATCTATCTATCTATCTATCTACCTACCTACCTATCTATCTATCTACCTATCTATCATCTGAGGAATTCTTGGGAAATGAAGTTCGCCCATGCCGGCTGGGAATTGTGGGAGTTGACGTCTACCCGTGCCAGCCGGGGAATTAATTCTGGGAGTTGAAGTCCATGCGTCGTCAAGAGCCTAAAGGTGTTTCGATGTTTCAGAGCGATAAAACAACCGCCAGCCTTGGTGGAATTCCCAACTCCCAGAATCCCCCAGCAAAAATGGCCTGAGGCTTCCTGGACACGATCCCTTCCCTCCCCCACCCCCCAAGGGTGATTCCCGACTGACCATCCTCGCCCTTGGAAATGGTGGGGGGGGGGGGAGGAAACTCCCGTGATTTAATCCGTGTTTGGGCTTGAATTGGGCAGAGGGTCACAGAGAGGGAGAAAAGAATAAAAATGGAGAGCAACTGGAGGGGGGGGACTTGCAGCCTCCCGTCCTGTTTTGCTGGTTCCCTGGCAAAGGTGCCCGGAGGATCGGTGCCCGGGGATCCCGGCTGTGGTGAAGGAAGCCTGGCAAGTTGCAGCCCTGAGGCTTTGGGGGGGGGGCGTGCGGGCGAGCGAGCGAGGCAGAGATGGGGGGCAAAAAGGAGACGCTGCAGGACCCTTTGGCAGAGAGGGAGACGAAGGGCAGGGGAAAGAAGGGAAGGAAAGGTGGATGGGGGCCAGGGAGGGAGAGAAGGGAGGGAGGGAGAGAAGGAAGGAAGAAAAGAAGGAAGGGAGAGAGGGAGGGAGGGAGGAAGGAAGGAAAGGAAGAGAGGGAGGAAGGAAGGAAAGGAAGAGAGGGAGGAAGCAAGGGAGGAAGAAAGGAAGGAAGGAAGGAAAGGAAGGAAGAAAAGAAGGGAGGGAGGGGAAAGGAAGGAACAGAGGGAGGGAGGGAGGGAAGGAAGGGAGGAAGAAAAGGGAGGGAGGAAGGAAGGAAGGAAGAGAGGGAGGAAGCAGGGGAGCAAGGAAGGAACAGAGGGAAGGAGGGAAAGAAGGGAGGAAGAAGAGGGAGGGAGGAAGGAAGAAAAGAAGGGAGGGAGAGAGGGAGGGGGAAGGAAGGAAGGAAGAGAAGGAGGAAGCAAGGGAGGAAGGAAGGAACAGGGGGAGGGAAGGAGGGAGGGAAGGAAGGAAGGAAAGGAAGGAAGAAAAGAAGGGAGGGAGGAAGAAAAGGGAGGGAAGGAGGAAGGAAGGAAGGAGGGAAGGAAGGAAGGAAGGAAAGAAGAAAGAAAGAAAGGAAGGAAGGAGGGAGCGGGAGAGGGAGGGAGGAGAATGATGGATAGAAAAGGGAGAGAGATAAAGAGAAAGGAATGAACGGACGAAGGAAGTAGAGAAGCAGAGATAAGCGAGATGGATGGAAGAAAGGAAGGAAGGAAAGAAAGCAGAGAGGAGAAGAATGACAGATCATAAAGGAAGGGAGAGGGATAGAGATAGAGAAAGGAATAGATGGATGAAAGAAAGAGGGAAGGAGAGAAGAAGAAATGCACGGATAAGAGAGATGAATGGAAGCAAGGAAAAGGAAGGAAGGAATGGAGGGAGGGAGGAAAGGAGGAAAGGAAGGAAAGGAGAGAGGGAGAGAGGGAGGGAAGGAAGGAAGGAGGGAGGGAGGAAGGGAAGGAGGAAGGAGGGAGAAGAACGATGGATAGAAAAGGAAGGGAGAGATTCTTATCGAAATATGTCGATAGGGTTTTTTGTTTTTTTTTTTTAAAAATATGTTTAGGTCCCGAAAATTATGATATATCACCTAAATTGAAATATGTGATAATCTCTCTTAGATAATTAAAGATAGAATAAATATATATGTATATATCTATATATATACATCAATTATGTATATCTAATTAGTTTATAAGATATAAATATATTTTGTATAGACTGCACATAAATAAGAATCAACTAAATAGTTGATATTATTGTTAAATGTTGTTTGTATATAGCTATAGATATTAATTAATTTACACAACTATGTTCTATGTCTTTGTTTAATGTATTGTACATTTGTACTTTTTAAAGTTTGTATATATATATTTAATAAAGTTATTTTTAAAAATTTAAAAAAAAAAAAAAGAAAAGGAAGGGAGAGAGATAAAGAGAAAGGAAGGAATGGATGAAAGAAGGAGAGAAGGAGAGAGGCAGGGATAAGAGAGATGAATGGAAGTAAGGAAAAGGAAGGAAGGAATGAAGGGAGGGAAGGAGGAAAGGAAGGAAAGGAGAGAGGAAGGGAAGGAAGGAAGGAAGGAGGGAAGGAGGGAGGGAGGGAAGGAGGAAGGAGGGAGAAGAACGATGGATAGAAAAGGAAGGGAGAGAGAGGTAAAGAGAAAGGAAGGAATGGATGAACGAAGGAGAGAAGGAGAGAGGCAGGGATAAGGGAGATGGAAGGAAGGAAGGAAGGGATGAACAACGGATAGAAAAAGAAGGGAAGATGGCAGGAAAAGAACTTTACCTGATCTGAAGGGAGGCCTGTCTGGCATGGCCAACCCTCCCCTCTGACCCCCCCCCCCCTCTCAAGACCCCCAGACCGGGTCTCCTTTCCACCTGCTGTGCTGCCCCCCACCCTTCTCCAAGAGGCTCCCCAGCTCTTCTTCAGCTCCCCCCACCTTTTCCTCTCCCCCCCCCCCGCCCTCCATTCCAGCTTCCTCCCTCCCTTCCCCACCCAGCCAGGCGCCGCCAGGCAGCATCTTGCGGTGTCGACAATATTGTTTTCCTCTTTACAGGCTCCCAGGGAGCAATGGTGTGTGTGTGTGTGTGTGTGTGTGTGAGAGAGAGAGAGAGAGAGAGAGAGAGAGAGAGAGAGAGAGAGAGAGAGAGAGAGAGATTTATTGCTGGGCTACAACTCTCCTTCCTTTTCTTGGGTGAGACATCTGCAGCCCCTGATCAGAAGCTAAGCCCTCCTCCCTCTCTTTTATTTATTTTTATTTATTTATTTTTTATACTTTTATACCGCCCCTCTCCCGTAGGACTCGGGGCGGTTTACACATAAAAACTGAATTACATTAATACCTATCTATTAATACCCCACCCCCCACCACCCCCCACCCAGAAAGGCAAATTCAATCTCAGCCAGTGACCAGCAAAATCCATTTCACGCCTGCGAGGTGGCCCATCTCACTCCGTGACCTTGATGGGGCATGTCCGGAAGGTGCCAAAGGAGTGCGCAAGCTTCCCTCTTTATAGCCGGATGGCTGGGCTGCTCGGCTTGCCCAAAACGGCCGTGCCCAACCTCTCCTGGCCTGGCCGCAGTCAGCATGGGGCATCTGTGGTTAGAAGCAGAATAACATAGAGTTGGAAGGGACCTTGGAGGTCATCTAGCCCAACCACCTGCTCAGGCAGGAAACCCTATACCATTTCGGACAAATGGCTGTCCAGTCTCTTCTTAAAAACTTCCAGTGTTGGAGCATTCATCGCTTCTGGAGGCAGGTTGTTCCACTGGTTAATTGTCCTCACTGTCAGGAAGTTTCTCCTTAGTTCTAGGTTGCTTCTCTCCTTGGTCAGTTTCCATCCGTGGCTTCTTGTCCGGCCTTCAGGCGCTTTGGAGAGTAGAATAACAGAATCACAGAATCACGGAGTTGGAAGGGAACTTGGAGGTCTTCTAGTCCAACCCTCTGCTCAAGCAGGGAACCCTATAATATCTCAGACAAATCGTTGTCCTTAAAAACTCCCAGTGTTGGATCGTTCACAACTTCTGGTGGCAAGTTGTTCCTCTGGTTAATTGTTTTAACAAGTCAGGAAAGGTCTGCTTAGTTCCAGGTTGCTTCTCTCCTTGGTTAGTTTTCATCTGTTGCTTCATGTCCTGCCTTCAGCTGCTTTGGAGAATAGCTTGACTCCCTCTTCTTTGGGGCAGCCCCTGAGATACTGGAAGACTGCTATCATGTCCCCCCTCGTCCTTCTCTTCGTTAAACTAGACATACCCAATTCCAGCAACCGTTCCTTATATGCTTTAGCCTCCAGTCCCCTAATTATCTTTGTTGCTCTTCTCTGCACACTTTCTAGAGTCTCAACATCTTTTTTACATTGTGGTGAGCAAAACTGAATGCAGTATTCCAAGTGTGGCCTTACCAAGGCCTTGTAAAGCGGTATTAACACTTCACGTGATCTTGATTCTCTCCCTCTGTAAATGCAGCCCAGCACTGAGTTGGCCTTTTTGGCAGCTGCAGCACACAGCTGGCTCCTATTTAGGTCCACTAGGACTCTGAGGTCCTGTCAAAAATCGGACTAAAGGGATCGAATTGAGGATGATGATGATGATGATGATGATAATAATAATAATAATAATAATAATAAATAAAATAAAAATAAAAGTTAGAAGGGACCTCGGAGGTCATCTAGTCCAACCCCCTGCTCAGGCAGGAAACCCTATACCATTTCTGACAAATGGCTGTCCAGTCTCTTCTTGAAAACCTCCAGTGTTGGAGCATTCACCGCTTCTGGAGGCAGGTTGTTCCACTGGTTAATTGTTCTCACTGTCAGGAAGTTTCTCCTTATATTCCAGGCTGCTTCTCTCCTTGATGAGTTTCCATCCGTTGCTTCTTGTCCTGCCTTCAGGCGCTTTGGAGAAGAGCTTGACTCCCTCTTCTTTGGGGCAGCCCCTGAGATACTGGAACACTGCTATCATGTCCCCCCCCTCGTCCTTCTCTTCCTTAAACTAGACAGACCCAATTCCAGCAATCATTCTTCGTATGGTTTAGCCTCCATTCCCCGAATGGTGTCTATGTTTGCTTTTCAGTCTCGGTCAGTGGGAACCAGGCCCAGTCACATCAAAGCGGAAGGGGGGGGATGTCCCCCCAAATAGGCACATTTGCTTCCGACACAGTCAATTTCCCTTCTATTAAATCCTATCAGCTTTATTGGCACACCGTGTCCAGTGAAGGCTGCCAAGGCCAAAAGGCAAACAGCATGATTTTTTTCCCCCCAGTGGGGCATCTGTTGAGCGCACGAGCTTTGTCAGCTGTTCCGAATGCTCCTGTAGCCTTGTGCGTGTGTGCGTCTCTCTCTCTCTCTCTCTCTCTCTCTCTCTCTCTCTCTCTCTGTGTGTGTGTGTGTGTGTGTGTGTGTGTGCGTGCACGGACACATATCTTAATAGGTAGCAACGAAAGGCACGGCATTGTTCAAGACAACCATTTCCCCCCCCCCCACGGGCAGAGTTCAAGAATCCGTACAGAGCTGGAAGCGACCTTGGAGGTCATCTAGTCCAGCCCCCTGCTCAAGCAGGAGATCATACGCCATTTCAGACAAATGGTTGTCCAGTCTCTTCTTAAAGACCTCCGGTGATGGAGCACCCACCGCTTCTGGTGGCAAGCTGTTCCACTGGGTTGATTGTCCTCACCGTCAGTTAGTTTCTCCTTAGTTCCAGGTTGCTTCTCTCTTTGGTCAGTTTCCATCCATTGTTTCTTGTCTTGCCTTCTGGTGCTTTGGAAAATAGGTTGAACCCCCCCTTCTCTGAGGCAGCCCCCCCCCAAATACTGGAAGATTACTATCATGTCCCTCCTTATCCGTCTTTTCTCTCGACTGGCCATACCCAATTCCTGCAACCGTTCTTCCTATGTTTTTTGTCTCCAGGCCTTGCTTTAACCATCTTCGTTGCTCTTCACTGCGCTTTTTCCAAAATCTCAACATCTCCTTTGTAATGTGGTGACCAAAACTGGACTTAGTATGGCCTTAATAAGGATTTAGTATGGCCTTAATAAGGATTTGTTGTGAGCCGCCCTGGGTCTTCCGAGAAGGGCGGCATATAAATGTGAATATTAAATTAAATATTAAATTAAATTTATCAAGCGTGTGAGCCAGCCGTGTGCAGCAGCAGCCAAAAAAAGTAATACAGTCCTGAGTTATATATAAACAGAGGCATAGAATCAAGATCACACGAAGTATTCGTCCCGCTTTATAAAGCCCCTAGTAAGACCTCACCTGGAATACTGCAGCCAGTTTTGGTCACCACATTACAAAAAAGAGGTTGAGAGTTTGGAAAAAGTTCAGAGAAGAGCAACTAAGATGATCCAAGGCCTGGAGACCAAAACCTACGAAGAATGGCTGCAGGACTTGAGTTTGGCAGGTCTAAAGAAATGAAGAAATAAGGGAGACACGATAGTAGTATTCCAATATTTCAGAGATTGACCTCCCTCTTCTTGGTGGCAGCCCCTCAAATACCGGAACGCTGCTATTGTGTCTCCCCTATTTCTTCTTTCCATTAGACTAGCCAAACCCAAATCCTGCAGCCGTTCTTTGTATGTTTTAGCCTCCAGGCCTTCGATCCTCTTAGTCACTTCTCCTTTTTCTATTTTTTTTCCAAAGTGTCAAATTTGTGAGCGCTCAGAACATCCTAAAGCTCCCCTTCCCCTCCCCCCAAATTACAGGGAGTCCTCGACTTACGACCACAATTCAGCCCCAAAACGTCCGTGGCTCAGGAAGACCGTCGTTAAGTGAATTTTGCCCCGTTTCTACCCTCTTTCTGGCTGCAGTGGTTTAAGGGAATCCCTGCAGTTGTTGACATAATAAGAGAATAATAATAATAATAATAATAATAATAATAATAATAATAATAATAATAATAATAATAATAATAATAATAATAAAGTTGGAAGGGACCTTGGAGGCCATCTAGTCCAATCCCCTATACCAGCGGTTCTCAACCTGTGGGTCGCAAACCCATTTGGGGTCGAATGACCATTTCACAGGGGTCGCCAAACAACGCAGTCCGCCATTTTCCCCCCCCTTTTCCTCGGCCGGCGCAGGGGGCAGCACCGCGCATGCGCGATGCGGCCCGTTGCACCGTGCATGCGCATGCACGATGCAGGCCGCCGCGCGTGTGCAATGCAGACCGTTGCGCCGCACATGCGCGATGCGGGCCACCGCGCCGCGCATGCACAATACGGGCTGTCGCGCTGCGCATGCGCGATGCAGGCCGTCGTGTTGCACTTGCGCATGTGCAATACGGGCCATTGTGCCACTGATGCGCGATATGGGCCGTCGCACCACGCATGCGCATGCGCGATATGGTCAGTCATGCCGCGAATGCGCATGCGCGGTGCGGGCCGGGGTCGCGACCTGAGAAAGGTTGAGAACCGCTGCCCTATACCATTTCGGACAAATGGCTGTCCAGTCTCTTTTTAAGTGAATCTGGCTTTTCCCCCATCGACTCTGCTTGTCAGGAGATTGCCAAAAGGGGATCACGTGACCCCCAGGACGCTATGACCGTCGTACGTACGAGTCAGTTGCCAAGCATCTGAAGTTTGACCACACGACCCTGGGGATGTTGCAGCGGTCGTGTGAAAAGCGGCCCTAAAGTCCCGTTTTTCAACGCCATTGTAGCTTTCAACAGTCCCTGAACGAATGGTTGTAAGTCGAGGACTATCTGGGGGGGGGCTCCATTGTCACTCCAAATGCTTGCTCAGTATCTGTCATAAGTCGAGGACGACTTGTGGTCCTCGACGTAGGACCGCAATCAAGCTCAAAAAGTTTTCTCTTCCTGAGTGAAACATTTCGTAAGCAAAGTTGGTCCCACTTTCCCGCTTTTCCTGCCGCAGTTGTTAAGTGAATCGTGACGGGGGACACGGTCGCTAAGCGAATCTGGCTTCCATATTGACTTGCTTTGTGAGAAGGCCTCCCAAAGGGGATCACTAGCGACCGTCGTAAATCCGAACTGGTTGCCCAGCCTCTGATCACAGGACCGCGGGAATGCGGCGACGGTCGTTAAGTGTGAAAAGCGATCCTAAGTCCCCTTTTATACGTGCCGTTGTAGCTTTGAACAGTCGCTAAACGAACAGTCATAAGCCGAGGACTACCTGTATCTTGAAGCGGGAGGGGGGGTCCATTGTAACGTCAAATGGTTTGCTAAAGCATCCGGTCGTAATTCAAGAAATACCTGCTGTAACCCCCAAAAACCTGAGCACATTTAGCGATGACTCAAGGCCAAACATCCTTGCGCCCCCCCCCCCAATTAGAGAGAGACCCCCCCCAATGTCCGGTCCATTCAACGCAGAGGCTCCAGGCGGGCGATGCGACGGGAATCCGTCTGCTGTCTGACAACTGGTCAAACAAGTGTGGATGCAAAGCCCTTATTAATAGCTCTGCATCGGAGGGGAGAGGCCATTCGCTGGAAATACAAGGCGATCTGTCCCAGGGGCTGCACCGTTCGGTATTTTCGGCGTGAGCCGGATGAGGTCAGAGAAATGGAGCTGGGGGTGCTGGGCAGGTGGGGGGAAGCTTCCCGTAGCTCAGAAAGACTGTGTTTCTGCATTTCGAAGGATTTCGCCCGGGTCCGATCACTGGATTCTGAGCAAAACACAGGATTTCGCCCATCACCTTTCTGTAAACAAACTGATTTTACTGAGAATAGAATAGAATAGAATAGAATAGAATAGAATAGAATAGAATAGAATAGAATAACAAAATAATAATAGAATAGAATTACAGAATAGAATAGAATGGAATGGAATGAAATTACAGAATAGAATAGAATTACAGAATAGAACAGAATTACAGAATAGAATTACAGAATAGAATAGAATAGAGTAGAATAGAATAGAATAGAATAGAATAACAAAATAATAATAGAATAACAAAATAATAATAGAATGGAATGGAATGGAATGGAATAGAATAGAATAATAAAATAATAATAGAATAGAATAACAAAATAATAATAGAATAGAATAACAAAATAGAATGGAATGGAATTACAGAATAGAATAGAATTACAGAATAGAACAGAATTACAGAATAGAATTACAGAATAGAATAGAGTAAAATAGAATAACAAAATAATAGAATAACAAAATAATAAGAGAATAACAAAATAATAAGAGAATAACAAAATAATAATAGAATAGAATAACAAAATAATAATAGAATAGAATAGAATTACAGAATAGAATAGAATAACAAAATAATAATAGAATAGAATAACAAAATAGAATGGAATGGAATTACAGAATAGAATAGAATAGAATTACAGAATAGAACAGAATTACAGAATAGAATAGAATAGAGTAGAATAGAATAGAATAGAATAGAATAGAATAACAAAATAATAATAGAATAACAAAATAATAATTGAATAACAAAATAATAATAGAATGGAATGGAATAGAATAGAATAGAATAACAAAATAATAATAGAATAGAATAGAATTACAGAATAGAATAGAATAATAAAGTTGGAAGGGACCTTGGAGGTCATCTAGTCCAACCCCCTGCTCAGGCAGGAAACCCTATACCCTTTCAGACAAATGGCTGTCCAGTCTCTTCTTAAAAACTTCCAGTGTTGGAGCATTCACCGCTTCTGGAGGCCAGTTGTTCCACTGGTTAATTGTTCTCACTGTCAGGAAGTTTCTCCTTAGTTCTAGGTTGCTTCTCTTTTTTATTAATTTCCATCCCTGCCTTTTTGTTCTGCCTTGAAGGGCTTTGGAGAACAGGTTGACCCCGCCTCTTCTTTGTGGCAGACCCTTAAATACTGGAAGACTGCTTATCCTGTCCCCCCTAGTGCTTCTCTCTGTTAGAGAATTCCTGCAATTTTAGCTTCAATCCCCTGATTGTTCTCACTGTCAGGAAGTTTCTCCTTAGTTCCAGGTTGCTTCTCTCCTTGATCAGTTTCCATCCGTTGCTTCTTGTCCTGCCTTCAGGCGCTTTGGAGGACAGGTAGACCCCCCTCTTCTTTGGGGCAGCCCCTGAGATATCCAAATACTGCTATCCTGTCACCCCTGGTCCTTCTCTTCATTAAACTAGACATCCCCAATTCCCACAACAGTTGTTCTTCGTATGTTTTAGCCTCCAGCCCCCTCATTGTCTCTCTTGCCCTTTCTAGCCTCTCAACCTCTCCTTCCCATTGGGATGTGTGTGTGTGTGTGTGTGTGTGTGTGTGTGTGTGTGTGTGTGACCGAAACAGGACGCAGGAAGGACAGCGCAAAACAAGAGGATCCAATTGTTGTAAACAAGGTTTATTGGAAAGGAAATTGTGTTTCTCTCGAGTGATACAGAGAATCCGTTACTGCTATTGCATGCAGGAACACAAAGATGGAAAAAAAAAATTACCGGGTGGGGTGGGAGAACTTGCATTCTACGAGACCCCTTCCCCCCCCCAAGGCCACATGCGCCCCACACTTCATATTTACAGTGTGCTTTCTTGTCTCCATGGGGAAGGGGCAATGCCTGGGGGTGGGGGAGAGATTCAGGGTTGACACCAACCTCTTCAGTCCAGGATAAGAGCTGCAATCACCCCCTCCCTTCTTCACATGTTGTAAAATCTTGGGGGGGGGGGTTCACCCCGGCCCAAATTCCGCCAGGTTCCTCGGCTCCCCCCAAAAATGAAACGTGCAAACTTCTCTCTTTGCCCCAAATTCAAGTAGGCACCAATTAAATCCCCTTCCTACATTAGCTCGGGTGCCTGCCCTGATGGGGAACTCACCCAGGATGGGTGGGAGGGTCAAAGCCCACCCATACACACCTGCTGTCCCCCAGCTGTTCTTTGGCGGTGGTACGCAGCCTTGAGACACGGAGGTTTCACACAGCCCAACTGCGCGCAGCGGTTGGAGCACGAGTCCCTGCCAAATTATTTTCCAATCTCTTCCCTTCCGGATTGAGAGCGATGACTCTCATAAGAACATAAGAAGAGCCATGCTGAATCAGGCCAAAGCCCATCGAGTCCAGCATTCTGTGTCACACAGTAGCCCACCAATTGTACATGGGGATCTTGAGCAGAAAGAGAAGGCAAAACCCTCCCTTTCCCTTGACCCCCAACAAATGGGACTCAAGGGAATCCTGCCTGCCTCAACCAACATAGAGGCGGCACATGGACATCCGTTTTAATAACCACCGATACACTTGGCATCCATGAATCTATCTAGCCCTGCCTTGAAGCTGTCAAGGCGGACAGCTGTCACGACCCCTTCAGGAAGTGAATTCCATAAACCAACGACCCTCTGGGTGAAGAAATATTTCCCTTTATTTGTCCTCACTTTCTTAGCTATGAGCTTTAGGGAGTTCCCCCCTTGTCCTGGTATTGTGTGATAGAGAAAAGAATTTTTCTCTATCCACCGTTTCTATCCCATGCATGATTTTATACACTTCGATCAAGTCACCCCTTAAACGCAGTCTTTCAAGGCTGAAGAGACCAAGGCGTTGCAATCTCGACCTTGGCAACTCTTAAGGTGTCAAAATCCGTACATCTTAAAAGTTGTCGAGGTGGTGAGACCCTGGTTTACTAAGCGAAGAGTGGAGCGGTCCTGCTTTCCCCCTAAGTTCCCAGGACGAATGTCAGAAATCAGAGCAGACAAGAGTATTTCCGGGGGAAAAAAACAAAACAAAACGACAACCACTTTCCATCAACGAAAGCTCTGAGGTTATGTTAAACAAAAATATGGGGAGGGGGGGAAGTTGAGGATGGAATGGCTAAATTCACACAATCTCCAAGTCCTAACACGGTTTAACCAACCCTCAACGGATGCATTAAGGGCAGATCCTAAATTCTCTAGGCCGAAGATGGTTTTTCCAGGAGGCAACTGGACTCTCTTGTTTCTTCTTTGAAGAGGTTTCGCTTCTCCTCCGAGAAGGTTCTCCAGCTCTGACTGGATGGTGGGGAAGGATTTATACTCCTTGCAGAGAGCTGGTCCTTTGCCTCCTTTTAGAGCAGCGGTTCACAACCTTTTCCGGGGCTCGACCCCGGCCCGCATCGCGCAGGCGCGGCACGACGGCCTGCATCGCAAAGGGAAAAAAATGGCGGACCAAAATAATAATAATAAAAAAAATGGCCGACCCCAAAAAAATAATAAAATGGCCGACCCAAACAAAAAAAAATGGCAGGCCCGCATCGCGCATGCGCGGCATGACGGCCCGCATTGCAAAGGGGGAAAAAATGGCGGACAAAAAAAGTGGCCGACCAAAAAAATAAATAAAAAAATGGCGGACTGCGGTGTTTGGCGACCCCCGTGAAATGGTCGTTCGACCCCAAATGGGGTCGCGACCCACAGGTTGAGAACCGCTGTTTTAGAGAGTCGTTGAGGCCACTTGGAGGTTTATCTGTGTCCTCAAGGTCACCTGAGTGGGGCAAATGGGTGGGGAGCCTTCTTGGACCGTGTTGTAGATGATGTTGTGTCCCTCCCCCTCTGTTGAGGGAGGGGGAAGGCCAATTTTGACCTAGATAGCCTCTTTGCCTCCTTTTTCAAACCAGCGGTCCTCTCCTCCGTCCAAAATGTGTGTCTTGGCTGTCCTCACAGGTGGCCTTTGTCTCTTAAATGCCGATGAAGGGCTGAATCTTGCCCCGCTGAGTTTGCTCTCCTATGTTGTGCCCTGCAGTTTGTGAAGTCGTTTTGTTTCCCCCGTGTACAGATTTGCACGCGGCTCACTGCATGAAGAAGCTTCTGGGATAAGGAGCGAAACGCCTTCAAAGAAAAACAAGACAGTCCAGCTGCCTCCTGTAAAAAAAAAAAGAAAAGCATCGTTGGGACCACCAGGACCTGGATTGACTTGAGACTCTCCAAAGATGTTCATTCTCTATGGTTGTTTCCACGCAGGGGATTCTGGGAGTTGAAGTCCGCACATTTTAAAGTCCCATTTTTAAAGTTGAGAAACTCTGCCGGAGGCTCTCCCAACCACGATAAAACCTGCGATTTGGTGACAACGATGTTCGAAGGACTGTTAGCGCAGGTGGTCCTTGACTTAATGACGGCTCATTTAGTGACCGTTCCAAGTTACATCACTGAAAAAAAGTGACTTATGACCGTTTTTCACCCGGCTGTTTCAATATCCCTGCGGTCACGTGATCAAAAGTTGGAACACTCGGCAACTGACTCGTATTTATGACGGCTGCAGCGTCCCGGAGTCATGGGATCCCCTTTGTGCGACCTTCTGACAAGCGGGAAACTGGATCCACTGAACGAGCGGATTACTAACTTATCAACTGCAGTGACTCACTTAACAACTGCGCCGAGAAAGGTCCTAAAATGGGGCAAAATTCACTGAAGAAATGTCTCCCTTAACGACAGAAATGTTGGGCTCAGTTGTGGTCGTAAGTCGAGGACTACTTGTAGAAGGGCAGATTCCCTAGGCCTCCAGGGTTGTTTTCTAGGCATGCCGGCTGGGGGATTCTGGGAGTTGAAGTCCACCCATCTTAAGGCACGCTGAGTGGAGAATTCTGGGAGTGGAAGTCCAACCATCTTAAAAATCACTAAAGTTGAGAAATCCTGCCCTGGGCTCTCTCCACCATATGTGAAAGCAGAAAAAAGCAGGTTATTTTGGTACGATGATGTTTGAAGGACTGTAGTCTAAGTTCTCAAACTTTTTCAGGACCTGATAGAGAGGCTTCGGTCACAGAAGATGGGTTACTTTCGCATGAAAAACTGGAAACTGGAAGATTCTGCGGTTGGTTCATGTAACATGCTAAATCCGTGTTTCTCGACTTTGGCAGCTTTAAGAGGGGTGGACTTCAGTTCCCAGAATCCCCCAGCCAGCATGCTTTAAGAGGGGTGGACTTCCACTCCCAGAATCCCTCAGCCAGCTATGCTTTAAGATGGGTGGGCTTCGACTCCCAGAATCCCCCAGCCAGCTATGCTTTAAGATGGGTGGGCTTCGACTCCCAGAATCCCCCAGCCAGCTATGCTTTAAGAGGGGTGGACTTCCACTCCCAGAATCCCCCAGCCAGCTATGCTTTAAGATGGGTGGACTTCCACTCCCAGAATCCCCCAGCCAGCTATGCTTTAAGAGGGGTGGACTTCCACTCCCAGAATCCCCCAGCCAGCTATGCTTTAAGAGGGGTGGACTTTAGTTCCCAGAATTCCTCACCCAACATACTTTAAAATGGGTGGACTTCCACTCCCAGAATCCCCCAGCCAGCATGCTTTAAGATGGGTGGACTTCAACTCCCAGAATCCCCCAGCCAGCATGCTTTAAGATGGGTGGACTTCGACTCCCAGAATTCCCTAGCCAGCATGCTTTAAGATGGGTGGACTTCAACTCCCAGAATTCCCTAGCCAGAGTCCTTTAAGATGGGTGGACTTCAACTCCCAGAATCCCCCAGCCAGCATGCTTTAAGATGGGTGGACTTCAACTCCCAGAATTCCCTAGCCAGAGTCCTTTAAGATGGGTGGACTTCAACTCCCAGAATCCCCCAGCCAGCATGCTTTAAGATATGATGACACTGAAAAAGCTGACTTATAACCTCACACCTCACACTTAATGACCATGGCAGCATCGCCAAGGTCAAAAATCCAGGAACAATTGCAGCATTCTAGGATTATATGATCGCTCTTTGTGACTGTCTGACAAACACCGGGGGGGGGAAGCCTCATCCACTTAATGACCAAGTGGTGATTCTCTTAATGACTGCAAAAAAAAAGGTTATCGGTGTCCCACGTTAAACGACGGCATGGTTTAGTGACGGAAGTTTATCCCAATTGCAGTCGTAAGCTGAGAGCTGCCTGTACTTTTTGCTCACCGGGTTCCTGCTCCTAGCCACCATTGAGGTGAACTGTAAGAAAGGTGGGGGATAGGTTCACAAGCTCGTTTAGAGCAAGAACGATGGCACCACAATGATGGTGTCGATGCAGCCGGACACCGGCAGAAAAACCGCACAAAAAAAATCTCAGTGTGATTTGCTGCTCTTTGGGCTGTGGAAAAATTCCATGCTTAAGAGAAGGAAGGTTTAAAATGAATTCTCATCCGTTCCGTTGTGATGGCCCCAGGAAAGTGAGTCAAAGATTAACAGGCTCCCCTAGTAATTCTGCGTCTCTGATTGTAGTAATTCTGCGTCTCTGATTGAGTCCCTGCTCTTCCTCACGTCCTTCCAAACAAAGGCTGAAGGAGAACATTGCCTCTTATCAAAGCCATTCTTGGGGGTTGGGGGGGGGTGTCACTCTCCAAGCCAGAAGGAAGAAGTCTAGCAGAGCCAAACTCTCTCAGAGGGCTCCTGTTGCCACTCTGTGTGAGTCACGCCATCCTGAGTTTCTTTCTTGTGCGGGTGTATATATCTGCAAACGAGAAAGAAACTGGGTTTGTACGTCAAGAATTACAGCGGTGGCTTAGCTATCGGAGGTTTGGGAGCTACTGGGGTGGATGGGGGGGGTGTTTTCCGTACTTGTCCAACCACATCAACGGATGTCCATGCCTCCATATTCCCTTCTGGAGGTTCAGATGCAGCCTGTGTTAAGCCCCATGAATGACTAAACAAGTACAGAATAACAGAATAACTTGAGTTGGAAGGGACTTTGGAGGTCATCTAGTCCAACCCCCTGCTCAGGCAGGACAGCCGACTCCATTTCAGACAAATGGCTGTCCGGTCTCTTCTGAAAAGACTTCCAGCGTTGGAGCATTCCCCGCTTCTGGTGGCAAGCTGTCCCGCTGGTTAAGTGGTCTCACTGTCAGGACATTTCTGCTTGGTTCTAGCTTGCTTCTCTCCTGGATGAGTTTCCATCCGTGGCTTCTTGTCCTGCCTTGTGTGAATGATGACCAAAGTGGCCTTCCCTGACGGAAGGGAGAACACCGTTTGCTGTCCTGTACAAGACGCAAAACCTCATGACTGTCAAGAGAAGATACTTTATCTTTTGCCTTGGGCACATCACTTCTACACTGTGTACACAGCTGCCTAGATCTCACTTTTTTTTTTTTTACAAAAACAAAACAAAACTAAGAATGAAGATGGAAGAATTTGGTAGGAGACCATGTTGTCTACCCATGGAGCTCCACGGAAGCCAATTCTGTCATGGCTCCGTGGAACTTCCAGGGAGTGCATGGACCTGGAGTGTATAGAATTGCCATGGGGTACACAGAACTTCCACGGAGTGCACGGAACTCTCACGAAGTTTAGAGAACATCCCCAAAAAACCTCATCCATGTCACAGTCATGCAACACGGAGTGCACAGAACCTCCGTGGATTATATAGAACTTCCATGGATTGCATGGAACTTCCATGAAGTACGCAGAACTTTCAGAGTACACAGAACTTCCATGGGATTTACAGAACTTCCACGGAGTGTGTGAAACTTCCATGAAAGTTGCGGAGGGCACGGAACTTTCAGGGAGTGCATAGAACTTTCACAGAGTGCCTGGACCTTTCACGGAGTGTATGGAATTGCCATGGGGTGCACAGAACTTCCATGGGGTGCAAAGAACTTCCACGGAGGGCACGGAACTTCCACGGAGGGCATGGAACTTCCACGGAGTGCACAGAACTCTCACCAAGTTTATAGAACATCCCCAAACCAACCCCATCCATGTCATAGTCATAGAACTTCCACGGAGTACACAGAACCTCCGTGGATTGTGCAGAACTTCCATGGATTTTATGGCTCTTCCATGAAGTGCACAGAACTTTCAGAGTGCACAGAACTTCCATAGAATTTACAGAACTTCCACAGAGTGCACGGAACTTCCATGAAGTGCACAGAAATTCCAGGAAATGCATGGAACTCTCATGGAGTGGAGAGACAGGATAAGGAACAGAAGGAACCTCCCCTGTATTTGTGTTATCACCAGCAGGGCTTAAGCCAAGAGTTGGCCGCAGTGCCACAGTCCTTCAGAAAGCACAGACTGAAATCAGCGTACTTCCACTCTCTCACTCTGTAATTTGATAAAACCCGTTCAAAAACTGCTTATTCTAATCAGACCAAGCTGGCCAACGCACCCTTGCCTTCTAAAAGGTTCACACAACACTCTCAAGTTAAAATGGGGTTGGCTAGTTTACTTTCCCTTTGTGGGGGGCAAGCCTGGAATTTCATTCTATAAAGCACAGTTCAGGAAGTGGCAGCTTTAGCTGTTTGTTGTGCAAACTCAACCCAAGTATCTCGGTAAGAAGCAGAATTTTAAAAAGCTGGGAACCCTCTCTGGGTGGGCCCCGCTGGGACCCCTGAAATCTAGGATTAATTTCCAGCCATACACCCTTCCCTCCCAGCAGGATCAGCCTTGCCACTAACCGTGGAACACCCAGGAATTCTGTGCTCCGAGCTGGGTGTGACATGAGTTACAACTGTTGCAGTGGTGGGACCCACATGTAGCACCAAGGAGAAGGGGAGTCGGGGGTCGCTTTCCCCCAAGAAAGATCTTGTTCCTAGAGAGGAACAGCAGCCCCGCAGGAGCTCAGGATGTGCGGTTCACACCTGTGCGTGTTGGCACGCGTGGGACCCCTCCGGAACCACGTTAAAAAAGAAAAGAAAACAGAAAGAGGAAAAACGAAACGGACAATGGTCATTTTCGGAACGCTCTTTCACAGTCCGAAATTGAATCCCCCACCCTTCCAGAGCCCAAAAGAAAAAATAAAATGGGGGGGGGAGAGAGAGAAGAGTGAATGAGTAAAGAAACCAGGAGGCCTCACCCCCCCCAATGCTTTGTGCAGCCTTCCCGTTCTTTTTTTTCTCTTAGCAGCAGATACTCGTTGCAACTCGTTTCACAATTGCTGTTCCTTCCTGACCTACTGACAGTCCCTTTGCCCACACGCGGGTGGGTGGGCCAGTGCCCGGGCCTGCTCCTGCCTGCCCACCCCCCTTAGGGAGGAGGAGGAGTTTTGCAAAGGCCAGGAAGACTCCAATGAGGAAGCGCCAGGATGAAGAGAACCCCCAACACACACACACGCACACACGCACACACGAAGAAAAGAGCCTCCTTTTGTGTCGCGCGCAGATCTGGAACGGGACACAAATCTGTACGCTTGGGAAGTGGGGCACGCCGGCCCCTCCAGGCCACCTACGGGGGAATCAAGCATCTCTCAGTGTTGTTTTCCTGCTTTGCTCTTCCTCCTCCTCCTCCTCCTCCTCCTCCTCCTCCTCCTCTTCCTCTCTGCAGCAAGGAAGATTATCAAGCCAAGCCACACACCCCTGACCAGCCCTATTTGACCGAAGACGGAGTCCGCTCTGCGCCACTGTATTTTAAGAGGTGGCTGTAGTCTGTGAGGGTGTGCTGAGGGCCCGGCGTTGACGTCCGCTGGGCCCGGGCATGGGCTGCCTGACCTTCCCCGCTGTTGAACGTGTGGGTGCGCCTCAGGTGAGCACTCCCCTTGCTGCCCATGCTGTTACTGGTGAAGTTCAGCTTCTCGGGATTCCACTGATTGCCCGTGTCCCCGCTCGGAGCGGATACAACCCGCCGCCGATCGGGACTGTCGTGCGGCGTGATAGGCAGCTCGCTGCCGTACGAGCTCCGAGTCCCACAGGGCCGGTGTGCCAGTGGGCCTGGCTGTGGCTGGATGCTTCTCAGACCCTCGCCACCGCTCACCGGGAGATAGCGCATGTCTAACGAGAGGTCTGTTCCTTCGCTGTCCAGTTCTTGGTCCATCAGCACAGACTGGCAGGAAATGGGGATGACTCGTCCGGAACTCAGGTGTGACGGCACTGGGTTGTGTCCCGCGTGGAGAAGGATAACCGAGGATGGTGGTTCTCCTCCACGCAGGGAAGCGTTAATGAGATTGTGGCTATATTCCCAGCTGCACGGCTTGGGGTACCGTTTCTGCTGCAAGGGGGTCTGCTCTGGCGTGGGGAGTACCCCCGAATCGAGGTCGTGCTGGCCCATCTTAATCAGTCCTTTGGGCCACCCGTTCTGCATGAGCGGAGCCAATAGGTTTTCTGGTTGCCTGCCGGGTCCCCGGGAGCGCCGGTCTCCCAGCCGGCTGACGCTGACCACGGATTCGCCATGCGCAAGGATGTTCTCCTTGTCTCTGCGGCGGGCCAGCTCCTTGCGGTCTCGATGTCCGATGAACCAGCAGACGCTGAAGCCCGAGATCACTGCTCCGATGACGAAGGCAGCCACGGAAGAGATGACCAACAAGTTGACAGACACCAGCCCATTGGGTTCATCCACAAAGCTTTCGGTCACCAGGCCTGTAGGAATAAGGTAGAATAACAGGGGTGGAAGGGACTTTGGAGGTCTTCTAGTCCAGCTCAAATTGGGAGCTACTCACTTCACAACTGCCTTGCATAATGTAATGAAGGGATTTTATGATGCTTAAGCTTGATATTAGTAATATTGATATTAGGAGGGGTACTCTGTAATCATACATATATAGGTTTTTGCGGGTGTTTGTATGTAGGTCTTTGGTTATTTGGGTTTTCTCCTGCGTAAAATTGGAAGTGTCTTGGTGACGTTTCGACAAAGTCCCATTCGTCATCTTCAGGCTGGTGTTTTCAGCTTCGTGCTTCTAGGAGCAAAAGGAAGAAACAGCTACGATCACACATTGCTCCTAGAAGCATGAAACCGAAAACACCAGCCTGAAGATGACAAATGGGACTTCGTCGAAACGTCGCCAAGACACTTCCAATTTTACGTGGGAGAAAACCCAAATAACCAAAGACCTACAAACATATATACATACACACACACACACACACACACACACACACACACACACATATGTAGGTCTTTGGTTCTTCGGGTTTTCTTCCGTGTAGAATTTGAAGTGTCTTGGCGACGTTTGCACGAAGTCCCATTCGTCATCTTCAGGCTGGTGCTTTCGGCTTTGTGCTTCTAGGAGCAATGCGTGATTGTAGCTGTTTCTTCCTTTTAACTGCCAGTGGGGGTTTGAACTGATTGGCTGGGAGCTCGGCTGTGTTCTGATTGGGTGGAGGTGTGTTCTGATTGGTTAGGGGCTTGCCTGTGCTCTGATTGGATGGGGGGTTGGCTGTGCTCTGATTGGCTGGGGGAGTGTTTTGTTTGGGTGGGGGCTTTGTTGTGCTCAGGTTAGTCTGAGTTGCAGGGGGATTAGAGATGGTGAGCTGCATAGCAGCCTAGGCCTAGGCCAGAGGTAGGCAACCTTGGCTCTTTTATGACTCGTGGACTTCAACTCCCAGAATTCCTGAGCCAGCATGGCTCAGCTTGGAAACCTCTCCCTTTCCCCTCAGCGTGGCTGGCTCAGGAATTCTGGGAGTTGAAGTCCACGAGTCATAAAAGACCCAAGGTTGCCTACCCCGGGATTAGGTCATTGTTTTCTGCTTAATTGTTTGTCTGGACTTAACCCCTGCTTATCTGCTGTTGGCAGATGCCCCAAAAGAACACAGGATCAAGCTGGCATTATTCATTCCTGATTTAATGGGGTTAATAATGAACCTGACTTTATTCAGCACAGGTAGTCGTCAGCTTGAAAACCTCTCCCTTTCCCCTCAGCGTGGCTGGCTCAGGAATTCTGGGAGTTGAAGTCCATCAGTCATAAAAGAGCCAAGGTTTCCTACCCCTAGTCTGGGCTTTTTATCAGGGTTAGGCAATTAATCTCAGATCTCCAGGAACTGAACTCAAAAGTCAGAAACAGGCAGAGTCAGCCAAAACTGGAAGATTTGACCTGTAGACTCTGGAATAGGGAATTATCCTCACCTTCACAGTCACCCAGATAGGCCGTCTTGACGCCACCAATGTCTTGTTCAAACGCCAGCCTGCAAATTCAAGGAGAAGGAGCTGTAAATGTTTATAGACCTTTCTGAGCATGTATTGGTTTTTAATTTTATTTATTTATCACATCGCCGTGACCACCCATCTCAGCTTCATGCCTCTGGGCAGCTGACCACTAAACATTGTAGAATTGTATGAAAAGCTCTCGTGTATCAATAAAGGAGAATATTTATTTATTCTGCAATTTCTATACCGCCCCCCTCCCGAAGGACTCAGTTATAGCTCAGGGCTTTAACTGTGGGGTCCTTGGTGTTCTCTGAGCTTGGTGGTTTTCTTGCAGACGTTTCTTGACCCAAGTAGCGAACATCATCAGTGCTAGAAGGGAGTCAGTGGGGTTTGTGGAGAGGAGGTGGAGGAGGAGAAAGAGGAGGAGGACGACAATGACTGTGGGGTGCTTGGTGCTCTCTAAGCTGGGTAGTTTTCTTGCAGACATTTCTTAACCCAACTAGGGAACATCATCAGATGCTAGAAGTGAGTCAGTGGGGTTTGTGGAGAGGAGGAGGAGAAAGAGGAGGAGGAGGAGGAGGGGGAGGAGAGGAAGAAGAAGGAGGAGAAGGAGAAGGAGAAGGAGAAGGAGAAGAAGAAGAAGAAGAAGAAGAAGAAGAAGAAGAAGAAGAAGAAGAAGAAGAAGAAGAAGAAGAGGAGGAGGAGGAGGAGGGGAAGAAGAAGGAGGAGGAGAAGCAGGAGGGGAAGAAGAAGAAAAGAAGAAGAAGAAGAAGAAGAAGAAGAAGAAGAAGAAGAAGAAGAGGAGGAGAAGAAGAAGAAGGAGAAGAAGAAGAAGAAGAAGAAGAAGAAGAGGAGGAGGAGGAGGAGGAGAAGGAGAAGGAGAAGAAGAAGAAGAAGAAGAAGAAGAAGAAGAAGAGGAGGAGGAGGAGGAGGAGAAGAAGAAGAAGAAGAGGAAGAAGAAGAAGAAGAAGAAGAAGAAGAAGAAGAAGAAGAAGAAGAAGAAGAAGAAGAAGAAGAAGAAGAGGAGGAGGAGGAGGAGGAGGATGGTAAGGTCCTTGGTGCTCTCTGAGCTTGGTTCTTTTCTTGCAGATGTTTCATGACCCAACTAGGGAACATCATCAATGTTGGAAGGGAAGGGGATTTATTGGGAGAAGGAGGATTGTAGGGTCCTTGGTGATCTCAGTGATAGAAGGGAGGGGGTTTGTTTGGAGGAGGACTGTAAGGTCCTTGATGCTCTCTAAGCTTGGTTCTTTCCTTGCAGATGTTTCATGACCCAACTAGAGAACGTCATCAGTCTAGACTCTAGAAGGGAGTTGGATTTGTTGGGAGGAAGAGGAGGAGGAGGAGGAGGAGGGGGGAGGAGGAGGAGGACCGCCCCCTAGCAAGGGCCTCCAAATCCGCGCAATACCTGGTGTTGCGTTCCAGAAAAATACAAGATCCTTCCGGCGTCCAGCCACAGTATGGATCGTTGCTGGCCAAACAATTCCTGAAGGACGGAAGACAAAGGAGACGTCATGAGGAGGTGACTCAAACCCAGACGGAGGAAGAGATCAAACTGGGACGCCGCCAAGACCCCTCTTCCTAATGACCCCCCTCACGGGCAAGGACCCTGAATATCCACAGAGTTGGGTGCCTTGGAACTTTGCAAACGGGTCTTCAGTTCTGGTCTGTGAGGGCAGCACCTGGGGGAATTCTAGACTTATCTGTCAACCTAGAACTAAGGAGAAACTTCCTGACAGTTAGAACAATTAACCAGTGGAACCACCTGCCTCCAGAAGCGGTGAATGCTCCAACGCTGGAGGTTTTTAAGGAGAGACTGGACAGCCATTTGTCTGAAATGGTAGAGGGTTTCCTGCCTGAGCAGGGGGTTGGACTAGATGACCTCCAAGGTCCCTTCCAACTTTATTATTATTATTATTGTTGTTGTTATTGTCATTGTTATTATTATTTTTATCATTGTTATTGTTATGGATCATCACACAGTCAGCCAGATGTTCAGACTGGATTTGGCATTTTGTCTACCTATCGAGTCCCTCCCAAGGACCTGGGAGAGGCAGATGTGGATGTTTGAGGATATTACAGATCTCGTCGCAGGATGGAAGCAGTTCCTAGTAAGGCTGCCTTTTGCAATTGACTAATGGTGAATTTGTCAATGCCGATGATGGTGTTCAAGTGGTGCTCCAGTTGTTTTGGGATTGCACCAAGGTGCCTATGACTATTGGTACTACCCTTGCTTTATTATTATTATTATTATTATTATTATTATTACTACTACTACTACTACTACTACTACTACTACTACTACTACTATTACTACTATTATTATTATTAAAATCCGATTTTGCAAACATCCTGTGCTTGGAGATGCAGCCTGGAATCCGTGTCTTGCCGTTTGGGATGAAATTTTTAGGGTTATATTCTTCACCTTTGTAGAAAAAGAAAAAAATCTCTTTGCAAGGGGTTTAAACGGACTTTATGGCTTTGAGAGGATTCGGTATAAGAATGGCCTGTCCCAAAAAAGCATTCTTGCTTTTTGTCCCCAATTTCCAAATGCAACGTCGAACATTCGCAGCAAAGAATCCGAGGGACACCGATCGAATTCTGCTCCACCTGCTCTGAAAAAAAAACAAAACCCCACCTCTCTGGGATTTTGACCTTCCGCTCTGCAGTGAGCCTGCACATTTGCATTTATGTTTATTTCGGATTTTTTTAAGAGCCTGCCTTCGGCTGTATCCTTGATTTTATTGCCAGCCCTTGTCGAGGGATCAAGCATTTCAGCGGAGAACCCGGCGAATAACAAGATTTTCATCGCTGGCAATTAAGTGCAGAAACCTTGCCAGGGCAGGCCACCGTGGTGGGTGATGAATGAAGCAAAGGTGCCTTTGCGGTCGCCACAGCCGGCAGCGTTCTCCGATAATTGGTCAAAAACATCCGAGACAGATGCACGAGGCCGCAGACCGCCTGCCTGAAATATGGCATTGATTGAACATGGTTGAAGAATATGGGCTGGCAAACGGGGGGGGGGGTTGTTAAGCTGAGCCACAAAGCTTTCTACTTGCAACATTTTTTTTAATGGGTGGAGGGCTGTAGTACTGGTGGCCTCTCGACTTACGACGTCGTAAGTGGTGAGGGTCATAAAGCGGTTTGTCACGTGAGCGACAGGGTTTTACGAGCGTTTGGGGGGAGAGCGATTCGTTCGTTATGTGAACCCCTTGTTCGCTAGGGGCTGGCTTTGACAAGAAGCCGAAGTAAATGCTGTTTTTACCTCGACAAACGTGTCATAAATTAGGGTCACATGACCAGAGGACACTGCAAGGGGATGGAAATGCAATGGTGGGATAGTATAGTGTTCAGAGAGGGAGGGACGGCGGGAGGGGGAAGAAAGGAAGGAAGGGAAGGAGGAAGAAGAAGAGAAATGGAAGGAGGGAGGGGAAATGAAGGAAGGAGGGAAGGAAGGATAAGGAAGGAGGGAGAGGAAAGGACAGATAATGAAGGAGGGAGGGAGGGAGAGAAGGAAGGAAAAAGAAAGGGAAGGGAAAGGAAGGAAGGAAGGAGAAAGAAAGGGAAGGGAAGAAGGAAGGAAAGAAGGGTTGGGAGGGCGAAAGCATTTGTCCAAAATGGTATATAGGGTTTCCTGCCTGAGCAGGGGGTTTGACTAGATGACCTCCAAGGTCCCTTCCAACATTATTATTATTATTATTATTATTATTATTATTATTATTATTATTATTATTATTATTACTATTATTATTATAGGGGGAGGGAACAAAGGAAAAAGGAAGAGAAGGGAAAGAAAGGAAGGGAGGAAGGAAGGAAGGAAGGAGAGAAGAAGGAACAAAGACCAAAATGTACAGAATTGGCGTCGTTTATATTAATAGCTGCAAGGGTTTTTACATGCCTTTTATTGGAAAAGTCCTTTGACACCTTCTCTGGAGGAAAGGCTAACTAAACGTGGAAGTTTATCTCAATGTCCAGAATCACCTTGTATTTAAAAAAAAAAAAAGAAAAGAAAGAAAGAAATTTGACCCGGAATTTTTAATTGGGGAAACCAATTCTCGGGCTACAATTTTATACACGCAATTGGGCCGCATCGGATAAAAGAAGACCTTCTTGTTAATTTGACGTATAATTTATAGTACAGTATCGAGCTAATGCATTATTTATTACCTACAGTTTCCTTTTAATGAGCCCAACAGTGCTAAGCAAGCATTTTTATTATTTTTTTTTGCTCAAAAACGGAACAGCTTTATGGATGTTGCTTAGGAAATGGATATAAGATATCGCATAACATGGGGAACTTCTAATGGCGTAACGTAATATAGTAATTTTAGGAGAGCTCAGATTTGTGCTTTATCTGTCTGTGTTACTTTCCCTGTACACCACTGTTTTTCAGCCTTGCCAGCTTGAAGATGGGTGGACTTAAGGCAGGACTAGAACTCACCGTCTCCTGGTGACTGGCCCAAAGTCACCCAGACAGCTTTCATACCTAAGGTGGGACTAGAACTCACCATCTCCTGGTGATTGGCTCAAAGTCACCCAGACAGCTTTCATACCTAAGGTGGGACTAGAACTCACCGTCTCCTGGTGACTGGCCCAAAGTCACCCAGCCAGCTTTCATACCCAAGGTGGGATTAGAACTCACCGTCTCCTAGTGATTAGCCCAAAGTCACCCAGCCAGCTTTCATAACTAAAGTGGGACTAGAACTCACAGTCTCCTAGTGATTGGCCCAAAGTCACCCAGCCAGCTTTCATACCTAAGGTGGGACTAGAACTCACCGTTTCCTGGTGATTGGCTCAAAGTCACCCAGCCAGCTTTCATAACTAAGGTGGGACTAGAACTCACCGTCTCCTAGTGATTAGCCCAAACTCACCCAGACAGCTTTCATACCTAAGGTGGGACTAGAACTCACCGTCTCCTGGTGACTGGCCCAAAGTCACCCAGACAGCTTTCATACCTAAGGTGGGACTAGAACTCACCATCTCCTGGTGATTGGCTCAAAGTCACCCAGACAGCTTTCATACCTAAGGTGGGACTAGAACTCACCGTCTCCTGGTGACTGGCCCAAAGTCACCCAGCCAGCTTTCATACCTAAGGTGGGACTAGAACTCACCGTCTCCTAGTGATTAGCCCAAAGTCACCCAGCCAGCTTTCATAACTAAAGTGGGACTAGAACTCACAGTCTCCTAGTGATTGGCCCAAAGTCACCCAGCCAGCTTTCATACCTAAGGTGGGACTAGAACTCACCGTTTCCTGGTGATTGGCTCAAAGTCACCCAGCCAGCTTTCATAACTAAGGTGGGACTAGAACTCACCGTCTCCTAGTGATTAGCCCAAACTCACCCAGACAGCTTTCATACCTAAGGTGGGACTAGAACTCACCGTCTCCTGGTGACTGGCCCAAAGTCACCCAGCCAGCTTTCATACCCAAGGTGGGATTAGAACTCACAGTCTCCTAGTGATTGGCCGAAAGTCACCCAGACAGCTTTCATGCCTAAGGCGGAACTAGAACTCACCATTTCCCAGTCACTGGCCTAAGGCACCTAACCAACATTCACGCGTTAAGGCGGGACTAGAACTCACCATCTCCTGGTTTCCAGGCCATTGCTTTAACCACTAGGCCAGGGGTAGGTAACGTTGGCTCTTTTATGACTCGTGGACTTCAACTCCCAGAATTCCTCAGTCAGCATGGCTCAGCTTGGAAACCTCTCCCTTTCCCCTCAGCGTGGCTGGCTCAGGAATTCTGGGAATTGAAGTCCACCAGTCATGAAAGGGCCAGATTTGAAGACCCCTGCTCTTAATCTTCATCCTAGGCCAGGGGTAGGCAACCTTGGCTCTTTTATGACTCGTGGACTTCAACTCCCAGAATTCCTGAGCCAGCATGGCTCAGCTTGGAAACCTCCCGCTTTCCCCTCATCGTGGCTGGCTCAGGAATTCTGGGCGTTGAAGTCCACGAGCCATAAAAGAGCCAAGGTTGCCTACCTCTGGCCTAGGCCTAGGCCGCTTTCTGACTCGTGGACTTCAACTCCCAGAATTCCTCAGCCAGCATGGGGGAACCATGGCCCCTTCATGACTTGCGCACTTCAATTCCCAGAATTCCTCAGCCAGCATGGGGGAACTATGGCCCCCTCATGACTCGTGGACTTCGACTCCCAGAATTCCTGAGCCAGCATGGCTCAGCTTGAAAACCTCTCCCTGTCCCCTCAGCTTGGCTGGCTGAGGAATTCTGGGAGTTGAAGTCCACGAGTCATCAAAGGGCCAAGGTTGCCTACCCCTGCCCTAGGCCAAACCAGCTCTCAACTTGCTGGAGATATCCCGTTGACTGGCGTGACTCGGTTTCCGCTGTGTTGCATCTGTTTTGTGGGGAACCCCTGCCCTCCCACGGGCGGAACGCCCCCCCAGCCCCAGCTCAGCAGCAGGAAAAGGAGGACTCACTTCATACAGGTGGAGTGCTGGTGGCACCTGGCCACTGGGGCTCGTACGACGCAGGATGGGAAGGCCAGCAGCAGTGACCCCGTGGCCTTGTCCAGCTCCATGCTCAGCAGTTTCCGTTCGCCGGTCCCGTCCTTGCCACACCTCGGAAAAGAGGAAGAGGATTATGGGTTGGAAAGTCAGCCACAGGTCTAGTCTGGATTTGCCGTGTTTATCCACCCGTCCAGTCCTTCCGAAAGACTCAGGGGGTTATCATTGTTATTTATTAAATGTGTATATGCCATCCGATGCGGAACAACTCGGAGAGCGGTGGCAGTGAGTTTTGAAATAAAAATGCGAAAGAAAAAAAAAAAGGCCAAAATGAAAAAAATGTCTTTGTGAGCCTCCCTGAGTTGAGTGTGAAGGTGGGAAGCTCTTTAGATCTGAATAAAATAAAATAATTCACAGAATTCCCCAGCCAGCATGAGTGGACTTCAACTCCCAGAATTCTCTACGCAGCGCAGGTGGACTTCAACTCCCAGAATTCCCCAGCCAGCAATGAGTGGACTTCAACTCCCAGAATTCCCCAGCCAGCAATGAATGGACTTCAACTCCCAGAATTCCCCAGCCAGCATGGGTGCAGTCCTAACTCCTAGAATTCCCAAGCCAGCATGAGTGAGCTTCAACTCCCAGAATTCCCCAGCCAGCATGAGTGGACTTCAACTCCCAGAATTCCCCAGCCAACAATGAGTGGACTTCAACTCCCAGAATTCCCCAGCCAGCATGGGTGCAGTCCTAACTCCTAGAATTCCCCAGCCAGCATGAGTGGATTTCATGCTGACCGAACCAGATTGAGCTTATTTATTAAAGCCTATCTGAAGGCGATTAAGGCGGCAAGATCTTTGTATCTTTCTGCTTTGATCGCGTCTGCGGAATCTCGTCCGGCCGCCCTGTTTAGGGTGACCCGATCCCTTATTAACCCAAGGGGTCCGGGGCCTCCCTTGCAGGGTAGTGCCGAGGACTTTAATAACTGTTTCGCAGACAAAGTGGCTCAGATCCGGGCTGACCTAGACTCCAATTGTGTAGCAGAGTCGACTGATAATGATTCAGTTGAGGGGACAGGGGCATGTTCTTGTCCAGTCATCTGGGGAGAGTTTGAGGCTGTTACGCCTGAGGAAGTGGACAGGGCCATTGGATCTGTATGTTCTGCCACCTGTTTGTTGGACCCATGTCCCTCCTGGCTGGTTTCAGCCAGTAGGGTGGTGACACGTACCTGGATCCAGGAGATTGTCAACGCTTCTTTGAGGGAGGGGTCCTTTCCGGCTCCCTTAAAGGAGGCACTTGTGCGCCCCCTCCTCAAGAAGCCTTCCCTGGATCCAGAAATTTTGACCAACTATCGTCCGGTCTCCAACCTTCCCTTTGTGGGGAAGGTTGTCGAGAAGGTGGTGGCGCATCAGCTCCAGCGGTCTCTGGAGGAAGCCGATTATCTGGGCCCTCTGCAGTCGGGGTTCAGACCCGGCTACAGCACCGAAACTGCTTTGGTCGCTCTGATGGATGATCTCTGGTGAGCCCGGGATAGAGGCCAGTCCTCTGTCCTGGTGCTTCTTGACCTCTCAGCGGCGTTCGATACCATTGACCACGGTATCCTTCTGCGCCGGCTGGAGGGATTGGGAGTGGGGGACACCGTATTGCAGTGGTTCTCCTCCTATCTCACTGGTCAGTCGCAGTCGGTGTTTGTGGGGGATCGAAGGTCCACCTCTAGGTTACTCCCATGTGGGGTGCCTCAGGGGTCGGTTCTCTCCCCCCTACTTTTTAATATTTACATGAAGCCACTGGGTGAGATCATCCACTGCCACAGAGTGAGATACCATCTGTACGCTGATGATACTCAGCTGTACATTTCCACTCCTGGCCATATCAGTGAAGCGGTTGAGGTGATGTGCCGTTGTCTGGAGGCTGTGAGGGTTTGGATGGGTGTTAACAGATTAAGGCTCAACCCCGATAAGACAGAGTGGCTGTGGGTGATGCCTCCCAAGGACACTTCTATCTGTCCTTCCATTACCCTGGGGGGTGAATCTATAGTCCCCTCGGAGAAGGTCCGCAACTTGGGAGTCCTCCTTGATCCACAGCTGACATTGGAACATCATTTGTCGGCTGTGGCGAGGGGGGCATTTGCCCAGGTTCGCCTGGTGCACCAGTTGCGTCCTTACTTGGATCGGGAGTCACTCCTCACAGTCACACATGCCCTTGTCACCTCGAGGATCGACTACTGCAATGCTCTCTACATGGGGCTACCCTTGAAGAGTGTTCGGAGACTACAATTAGTGCAAAATGCAGCTGCGCGAGCAGTTGTGGGTCTTCCTCGTTGTGCCCACATTTCATCAACTCTCCGCATGCTGCATTGGTTGCCTATTGGTCTCCGAGCCCAATTCAAGGTGTTGGTTATTACCTATAAAGCCCTTCACGGCATGGGACCAGGATACTTACGGGACCGCCTTCTGCCACATACTTCTCTACGACCGGTGAGAGCGCACAGGGTCGGCCTCCTCCAGGTCCCGTCAACGAAACAATGTCGTTTGGCGGGCCCTAGGGGGAGGGCCTTCTCTGTTGTGGCGCCCGCCCTCTGGAACCAACTACCTCCTGAAGTCCGCGTTTCTCCGACCCTCCTGGCCTTCCGAAAGAATTTAAAAACCTACCTCTGCAGGCAGGCCTGGGGATGATTGTTGATTGTGGTGTGATTGATGAGTATGTATGGGGTTTGTATTTTTAATGTTGTTCGGATTTGTTGCAATTGTTTTTATATATATGTTGTGAGCCGCTCCGAGTCTTCGGAGAGGAGCGGCATACAAATCCGAATAAATAAATAAATAAATAAACTCCCAGAATTCCCCAGCCAGCAATGAGTGGACTTCAACTCCCAGAATTCCCCAGCCAGCAATGAGTGGACTTCAACTCCCAGAATTCCCCAGCCAGCATGAGTGGACTTCAACTCCCAGAATTCCCCAGCCAGCAATGAGTGGACTTCAACTCCCAGAATTCCCCAGCCAGCATGAGTGGACTTCAACTCCCAGAATTCCCCAGCCAGCATGAGTGGACTTCAACTCCCAGAATTCCCCAGCCAGCAATGAGTGGACTTCAACTCCCAGAATTCCCCAGCCAGCAATGAGTGGACTTCAACTCCCAGAATTCCCCAGCCAGCAATGAGTGGACTTCAACTCCCAGAATTCCCCAGCCAGTATGGGTGCAGTCCTAACTCCCAGAATTCCCCAGCCAGCAATGAGTGGACTTCAACTCCCAGAATTCCCCAGCCAGCAATGAGTGGACTTCAACTCCCAGAATTCCCCAGCCAGCGCAGGTAGACTTCAACTCCCAGAATTCTCTACCCAGCTAGCGTGAAGCCTTGTTGCTTCCTCCCTGAACTCTGAAAAACCAAGGGGCGTGCATGTTGTCTCTGTGGGCACACAAGTGTGTTTGTCGGGTTTCCACTCACTTGTCGCTGGGGTAGGTCTCAAATTCCTCCAGCAGCAAGCTGTGGGCCCTGGCTCGGGCGGCACTGAGGTTGGCTCGGATGAGGAATTTTAGGACGGTTCCCGAATCGGAGCCCAAGAAGACGACGGTGAAGTTCCTGCCCGGTCCGGCAGTGTTGTCCGCCACAATCTTCCGGAGTTGATACCTGGCGGGAAAGGATGGAGGATAATCAGCCAGACACAGAATTAACACCCTGGGCCAGGTGAGTCAAAGACTTTTTTGATCCCACCTGGATTATTGTTATAAATACAGGCAGTCCTCGACTTACGATGGCTCGTTTCAGTTGCGACGGCGCTGAAAAAGGCGACTTAGGACCGTTGTTCACACTTACGACCGTCGCAGCATCCCCGTGGGCAGCTGATCAGAATTCAGACGTTTGGCAACCGACTCGTATTTACGACGGTCGCAGTGTCCCGGGGTCGTGCGATCCCTTTTTAACAACCTTCGGACAAGCATCGTCAAAGGGGAAAGCCAGATTCACTTCACAACCACGTGACTCACTTCACAACCGCGGCGATTCGCTTAGCAAGGGTGGTGAGGAAGGTCGTAAAAACGGGGCAAAAACTTGCTTAACGACCGTCTCGCTTAGCGACAGAAATTTTGTTGTGGTTCAAAATCAAGGACAATCTGTAGCTCTAGCTTTATTATGGGAATGGATCACAACCTACAACCGTAAATATGGGGCTCCATGACGGTCGTAACTTGAGGACTATCTATATTCTATATCAATTGTTTCAGCGGTTTCCCTACACTCAGCTTTCCCACTCTGAGACCAGTTGGCGGGGGGGGCGGGCGAACGCTCCAGACAGGACAGTCCAATAAAATAGGATTAAATCAGTGTTTGCTTCCCAAAGATCTCAGACAGGGTTTCCTGCCTGAGCAGGGGGTTGGACTAGATGACCTCCAAGATCCCTTCCAACTTTATTATTATTATTATTATTATTATTATTATCATCATTACTACTACTACTACTACTATTACTATTATGGATCATCGCACAGTCAGCCAGATGTTCAGACTGGAATTGGCATTTTTGTCTACCTATCGAGTCCTTATCAAGGACCTGGGATAGGCAGATGTGGATGTCTGATGGTATTACAGATATCGTCGCAAGATGGAAGCGGTTCCTAGTAAGGCCGCCTTTTGTAATTGACTAATGGCGAATGTGTCAATGCCGATGATGGTGTTCAAGTGGTGCTCCAGTTGTTTTGGGATTGCACCCAAGGCGCCTATGACTATTGGTACCACCCTTGCTTGCCTTTGCCACAGTCTTTCTATTTCTATTTGTAGGTCTTTGTATTTTGTGATCTTCTCCAGTTCTTTCTCGTCTATTCTGCTGTCTCCAGGCACTGCCACGTCCACTATCCAGACTTTTTTGTCTTTCTTATCGACAATTGTTAAGACCAGGGTGTTATGTTGCAGGTGCTACATCATCATCATCATCATCATCATCATTATCATTATTATTATTATTATTATTATTATTATTATTACTACAGCTGTTAGGTTGAAGAATCAAAGGATCAAATTACAGAAAATTGCTGGATCGGTATGACGGATATAGGGGGGAAAAAAATCCAGAATATGAATTAGTGAAAAAAAATTGACGGTGTCATTACAGCCGTTATGATTCCCAATTCACTGTGGCTGATTTGCATATGAAGGCAGAGGAAACAAGGGTGGGCGGGGCCCGGCGTAGGAGGGGAGGAGTCACCCTGCCACCCCTGCATGTTTAAAAAAAACCAGCTGCAAAATCAGGTTGTTTTTCTTCGCCAGGGCCACAAGGTTAATAATAATAATAATAATAATAATAATAATAATAATAATAATAATAATAAAGTTGGAAGGGACCTTGGAGGTCATCTAGTCCAACCACCTGCTCAGGCAGGAAACCCTCTATCATTTCAGGCCAATGGCTGTCCAGTCTCTTCTTAAAAACCTCCAGTGTTGGAGCATTCACCGCTTCTGTAGGCAGGTAGTTCCACTGGTTGATTGTTCTCACTGTCAGGAAAATTCTCCTTAGTTCTAGGTTGCTTCTCTCCTGCCTTCAGGTGCTTTGGAATAGAATAGAATAGAATAGAATAGAATAGAATAGAATAGAATAGAATAGAATAGAATAGAATAGAATAGAATAGGAGTAGAGTAGGCTAATAGAATAGAATAGAATTATGGGATAGAATAGAATAGAATCTTTATTGAGAATAGAATAGAATAGAATAGAATAGAATGGAACGGAACAGAACAGAATAGAGTTGGAAGGGACCTTGGAGGTCATCTAGTCCAACCCCCTGCTCAGGCAGGAAACCCTACACCATTTCAGACAAATGGCTGTCCAGTCTCTTCTTTAAAAACTTCCAGTGTTGGAGCATTCACACGCATCTGGACAACACACACACATACACACACACACACACAAACAAATTGTCCTCCGTGCAGTAGTAAAAACAGCCAAGCGCGTGAAACAACTCAACACCCCCCCATGCTCCCCCTGCAAATGCCATCTCCTGCTGTGCAATTTTTGCAAGAGGACAGAAATAATGCTTGATTAATTTCACATAAAACAGCAATTAGGACAGATTTAATTAGATCCAGACGGTCTTGGCTGAGACGCTTCGGAAATTAAGAGAAGCGAGTGCTTCCCTCTGCTCTCCTCCACCTGCCTGGGGGGGGGGGAAACAATAATGAAGGTAAATTGTGGCAAGACCGGCCGTAGTGTACACTACAAAGAGTCCTCAACTTACAACCATTCGCTTAGTGACCAAAATTACGACGGAACTGAAAAAAAAAGTTTTTCACACTAACGGCCGTTGCAGCTGTGCAGACGCTTGGCAACCGGTTCGTATTTACGACGGTCGCATTGTCTGGGGTGGGTGGGTCAGGTGATCCCCTTTCGCAGCCTTCTGACAGGCGAAGTCGATGGGGGAAGCCGGATTCGCTTAACGACTGTGTGACTCACTTAATAACGGCAGGGATTCACTTAACAATGGTCGCAAGGAAGGTGGTAAAACGCGGCAAAATGAGCTTAACGACCGTCGCGCCTAGCCGTGCGTAGACATTTGGGGTGCAATGGCGGTCGTTAAGTGCGAGGACTGCTTTCATGGCTTCAGTGGAGGAGGAGATTGCCAGATGCTGCTGCATGCAACAGAGAGGAGGAGGGATGAGGAAAGATCATGGTGATAATTGGGTACATCTCTAGTTTAAGGAAGAGAAGGACGAGGGGGGACATGATAGCATATAGAGATATTTGAGGGGCTGCCCCAAAGAAGGGGAGGGGTCGTCCACCTATCCTCCAAAGCGCCTGAAGGCAGGACAAGAAGCAACGGGTGGGAACTAAGCAAGGAGAGAAGCAACCTGGAACTAAGGAGAAACTTCCTGACAGTGAGAACAATTAGCCAGTGGAACAACCTGCCTCCAGAAGCGGTGAATGCTCCAACACTGGAAGTTTTTAAGAAGAGACTGGACAGCCATTGGTCTGAAATGGTATAGGGTTTCCTGCCTGAGTGGGGGGCTGGACTAGATGACCTCCAAGGTCCCTTCCAGCTCTATTCTATTCTAATTCTATTCTATTCTATTCTATTCTATTCTATTCTAATTCTATTCTAATTCTATTCCATTCCATTCTTATTATTCTATTCCATATTTTCTATTCTATTCTATTCTATTCTATTCTATTCTATTCTATTCTATTCTATTCTATTCTATTCTATTCTATTCTATTCTAATTCTATTCCATTCCATTCTTATTATTCTATTCTATTCTATTCTATTCTATTCTATTCTATTCTATTCTATTCTATTCTATTCTATTCTATTCTTATTATCCTATCCTATTCTATTCTATTCTATTCTATTCTATTCTATTCTATTCTATTCTATTCTTATTATCCTATCCTATTCTATTCTATTCTAATTCTATTCTATTCTATTCTATTCTATTCTATTCTAATTCTATTCTAATTCTATTCCATTCCATTCTTATTATTCTATTCCATATTTTCTATTCTATTCTATTCTATTCTATTCTATTCTATTCTATTCTATTCTATTCTATTCTATTCTAATTCTATTCCATTCCATTCTTATTATTCTATTCTATTCTATTCTATCCTATTCTATCCTATTCTATTCTATTCTATTCTATTCTATTCTATTCTATTCTATTCTATTCTATTCTATTCTATTCTATTCTATTCTATTCTATTCTATTTCTTCCATATTCTATTCTGTTCTATTCTGTTCTATTCTATTCTGTTCTATTCTATTCTATTCTATTTCTTCCATATTCTATTCTGTTCTATTCTGTTCTATTCTGTTCTATTCTGTTCTATTCTATTCTATTCTATTCTATTCTATTCTATTCCATATTTTCTATTCTATTCTTATTATTCCATTCCCTTCCATTCCATTCCTCCAAGATCCCTTCCAACTTTGTTATTCTGTTCTGTTCTATTCCATAAAGCAAGATTAACTTGGTTAATCGGGAGGCTTATTTTGGAAACATCAAAGGCTCGTTTCAGGAAAGGCCTCTCGGTGCTGTACAAGCGAATCCTGCTTCAAACGCTTCCTTTGCCTGCGGCCTCCGGCTTCTCTCTCGCTTGCAAATCGAAGCAGATGTCACGGCTTAATTGGCTGAAAATTACACCGTTAAGCACCCCGAAGGGAGAGACGGAGCTCCCTCCGAAAAAGCAGATGCTCTTTATTTATTTACATTTCCCGGTTTATTTCCAGGGCGTCCTCGACTTACGACCGTCACGGAGCCCACAAATTTCCGTCGCTAAGCGAGACACTTCTTCAGCGATGTTTTCTTCATTTCGGCCCCTTTCTTTGCCTCGGTTGTTAAGTGAAATCACTGCAGTTAAGTTAATGAGACAGGTTGTTTTTTTTAAAGTGAACCCGGCTTCCCGATTGACTTTGCTTTCTGGAAGGTCGCAAAAGGGGATCGCGGGACACCGTCGCGACCGTCGTAAATGCGAGTGGGCGGCCGAGCGTCTGAATTTGGATCGGGTGACCACGGGGACACGGCGACCGACCGTCGTAAGTGTGAAACAAACGGTTGTAACTCACTTTTTCCAGTGCCGTTGTAACATTGAACGGTCACTAAATGAGTGGTTGTAAGTCGGGAACTCCCTGTATTTATGTAAAGAATTTAGAGGCTGCCTGGACAGCTTACAGCGAGAAAAGCAAAATGGATTGCAGGCCATCCGGTCCTGTTGGATCAACAACAACCAGCAAGAACAGCAGCAAAACGGCAACAAAAATTCACCAGCGGCGCAAAGAGAAACAGAGACAGAGAGTCCTCGACTTACGACCGGTTGCTTAGCAACCGTTCGAAGTTACCACCCGCCTGGAAAAGGGGATTTACGCCCCAGAGCTGAACTCCCAATGACCGCCCTCCCCTATGGTCATGTGACCGAATTTTGGGTAATAGCCGTTCGACAAATCTGGTGGTCAGGTGACTGCGTTTTACGACGGTTTTTAGATTTGTGGCCAAACGGAACTAGCTTAGCGACCGGAGGAAGGAGGAGGGAGGAGAAGAGGAGAAGGAGGGAGGAGGAGGAGAGGATGGAGGGGAGGAGGAGGAGGAGAGATAGAGGAGAAGAAAGAAGGAGGAGGAGGAGGAGGAGGAGGAAGAAAATTCAGATGAAGGAGGATGGAGAAGGAGGAGGAAGAGTAAGCAGAAGGAGGCGGAGGAGAAGAGAAGAAGAAGAGGAAGAAGAGAGAGAAGGAGAAGAGGAGGAGGCAGGAGAATGAAAAGCAGAAGAAGCAGAAGCAGCAGCAGAAGAAAAAGAAGGAGGAGGAGGAAGAGGAGGAGGAGAAGGAGAGAAGAAGAGAGAGAAGGAGTAGAAAATGAGGAGGAAGGAGAAGCAGCAGCAGCAGAAGGAGGAGGAAAGAAGAGGAGGAGGAGAAGGAGAAGGAGAAGGAGAAGAAGAAGAAGAAGAAGAAGAAGAAGAAGAAGAAGAAGAAGAAGAAGAAGAAGAGGAGGAGGAGGAGAAGAAGGAGGAGGAGGGAGAAGGAGGAGGAAGAGGAAGAGGAAGAGGAGGAGAAAGAGAGAAGAAGAGGAAGAGGAGAGAGAAGAAGATGAGGAGGAGGAGGAAGGAGAAGCAGCAGCAGAAGAAGCAGAAGAGGAGGAAGAAGAAGAAGAGGAGGAGAAGGAAGAAAAGGAAGAGAAGGAGAGAAGAAGAGGAAGAGGAGAGAGGAGAAGAAGATGAGGAGGAGGAGGAAGGAGAAGCAGCAGCAGAAGGAGGAGAAGAGGAGGAGGAGGCAAGAGAATGAGAAGCAGAAGAAAAAGCAGAAGAAGAAGAAAAGAAGAAGAAGAAGAAGAAGAAGAAGAAGAAGAAGAAGAAGAAGAAGAAGAAGAAGAAGAGGAGAAGAAGGAGGAGGAGGGAGAAGGAGGAGGAAGAGGAGGAGGAGGAGGAGAAGGAGAGAAGAAGAGGAAGAGGAGAGAGGAGAAGAAGAGGAGGAGGAGGCAGGAGAAAGAAGAAGCAGAAGAAGCAGAAGCAGAAGAAAAAGATGGAGGAGGAGGAGATATTGTTTACTATTCCTCATTGCTCACCGAGCCACGCTCCGGATGATCCAAGGGGCGTTTCCCAGCGATGGGACCGACTCGTCCATCAGGGGATGGGTCTTGACAAAGTTGAGGATCTCGTCGGGAAAAAGACTGGAGGAGTTGTGCTGCATTCCGGGCACCGCACAGCAACCTGGTCTGGGGAAGAAAAGAGGAGACCGTGAGATGCAGGGCAACGGAAGACGGGCGACGTTTGGGGGGATGGTTGGCCTGACCCCTTTCTCCCCTGGGTCCATCAGCCACCCCTACAACGTCCCTCGCCGGTTATCCCCTCCTTCTACAGGTCATCTTGGACTTACAATCCTCCATTCAGTGACCGTTTCAAGTCACGACGGCACCAAGGAGAGGGACTTAAGAACGGTTTTCACACAACTGCTGGCAGCGTGATCAAAATTTGGACGCTTGGCAAATGACTCGCACTTACGACGGTCGCGGCCTCTCGGTGGGTCCTGCCTTCCGCTTTGGCGACCTCCCGGCCAGCCGAGTCGACGGGGGAAGCCAGGCTCGCTTAACCGCCGCGTCACTTAACAACAGCGGCGATTCACTTAAGGACGTTGGCCAGGAAGGTCGTAAAATAAGACCAAACTCTTGTTTTCAACCAACTGGCAGGTATTTCTGACAGTTGTGGCATCCCAGGGTCATGGGTTCGGTTTCTGCGACCTTCCAACGAGCCAGGTCAAGGGAAGAAGTCAGAAGGTCGCCCAGGGGGGATTTACAGGACCCCGTCGTAAACGTGAGTCAGGGGCCTAGCGTCTGAATTTTGATCAGGTGACCAACAGGGATGCTGCAACACTGTGTGGAAAAAATACTTCTAAGTCACTTTTTTCCGTGCTTTTGTAACTTAATGGTTACTAAATGAATGAGTGTCAGCCAAGGACTACTCCTATGGTATGTGCAGTTGCAGAGAAATTGGCCCTGAGGTCAGTTGAGAGACTGAGGAGCATCAGGAGGAATTCCCTGAGGACTAGAAACATTTCCGTAGTGTCTATGGAGATGCTCAGTCATCCAGGTCAGGGCTGTCCAAAGGTACTTTTTTTCAAGGGGCAACTGGACTTCCTTGTTTCTCCTTTGAAGACGTTTCCCTTCTCCTCCCAGAAGCTTCTTCAGCTCTGACTGGATGTTGGGGAAGGGAAGGATTTATACTCCTTGTAGACAGTCGGTCATTTGCGTCCTTTTAGAGAGTCATTGAGGCCACCTGGAGGCTTATCTGTGTCCTCTGGGTCACCTGAGTGGTGCAAATGGGCGTGGAGCCATTTTGGTTTGTTCTCCTATGTCAGTGGTGGCATTAATAATAATAATAATAATAATAATAATAATAATAATAATGACAAAAAAGTCTGGATAGTGGACGTGGACGTACCCGGAGACAGCAGAATAGACGAGAAAGAACTGGAGAAGATAACAAAATGCAAAGACCTACAAACAGAAATAGAAAGACTGTGGCAAAGGCAAGCAAGGGTAGTACCAATAGTCATAGGCGCCTTGGGTGCAATCCCAAAACAACTGGAGCACCCCTTGAACCACCATCATCGGCATTGACAAATTCGCCATTAGTCAATTGCAAAAGGCGGCCTTACTAGGAACGGCTTCCATCCTGCGACGACGAGATCTGTCATACCATCAATTCGAACATCCACATCTGCCTATCCCAGGTCCTTGGGAAGGACTTGATGGGTAGACAAACAAAAGGTACTCGGAGTATACTTGAAGAGGGAAGGGAGGAGGGAAGAACGTTTACTAAAGCAGATGTTTACAAAGATTAATACCTACTGTTGTATGCTATGTTCTAAGATGATTGTTTAGCAATAGGATCTTTGGTTTAATGTTGACCACATTAATATGGAACCAGATAAGAGAAACACCAATCAAACAAAGTGTAACAGGAGTATAGTTGAGGCTAGACGCGAGGGGTGGAACAAGGCTTACTAACTCAGACATTTTCAATGACTAATACTTAGTATTGTATATCAGGTGCCATGATGATTGCTGCACAATATGTTTTTATGTTCAATGTTGATTGTTTTAATAAAAGAATTTCATATTAAAAAAAAAGCCAAATCCATTATTATTATTATTATTATTATTATTATTATTATTATTCAGTATAATGGCAAATTTGTCAATGCCAATGGTGAACAATTGGACCACCACTTGGACACCATCATCGGCATTGACAAATTTGCCATTAGTCAATTGCAAAAGGCAGCCTTACTAGGAACTGCTTCCCTCCCCCCTGCAATGAGATCTGTAATACCATCAAACATCCACATCTGCCTATCCCAGGTCCTTGGGAAGGACTCGATAGGTAGACAAAATGCCAAATCCAGTCTGAACATCTGGCTGACTGTGCGATGATCCATAATAGTAATAGTAATAGTAATAGTAATAGTAGTAGTAGTAGTAATAATAATAATAATAATAATAATAATAATAATAAAGTTGGAAGGGACCTTGGAGGTCATCTGGTCCAACCCCCTGCTCAGGTGGGAAACACGCGTGCCAGAGGTGACACTCAGAGCCCTCTCTGTTGGCGCGCGCGCCACCGCTGCCAGCAGCAGGTCCATTAGGCCACCACCGCTGCCCGGAGCAGGAGCCCCACCCAGCACAAAGGAGGCGAAGCGGCCGAGTAGCAAGGTCGAGTAAAGGTGCTAGAGCAGAAGTCACCAACCACTGTCGATTGGTAGACTGGAAGAAAAGGGAGGGGGGAGCATTTTACACGCATGCATGTGCGCAGGGGGCCGCGAGCACGCACGCGCTGCAAGTGGGGCGGGGCTAGTGCCTGCATGATACTCACTATCCTTGTCCCGTTCTTGCGTGGTACAGTGCCTTGTATCTGTACTCCGCGGCGCAGCGGTGGCCATTTTTGCACCTTGCGGCACGGTGGCCCATTTTTACGCCCCTGGTTTTTGGGTGCCAGAGATGGCACTCAGAGGCGCCTCCCTGCCCCCCCCAAGGACACCACAGTGTTGATACGGCCTTGGCACTTTGCGATAAATAAGTGGGTTTGGGGTTGCGGTTTGGGCACTCGGTCTCTAAAAGGTTTGTCATCACTATCCTATGTTGTGCATTTAAACACACCATACAACATAGGGCAGGGGTAGGCAACCTTGGCTCTTTTATGACTGGTGGACTTCAACTCCCAGAATTCCTGAGCCAGCCACACTGAAGGGAAAGGGAGAGGTTTCCAAGCTGAGCCATGCTGGCTGAGGGATTCTGGGAGTTGAAGTCCACGAGTCATAAAAGGGCCAAGGTTGCCTACCCCTGCCTTAGACATATGGACTTCAACTCCCAGAATTCCTGAGCTGGCATGGGTCAGCTTGGAAACCTCTCCCTTTCCCCTCAGCGTATCTGGCTCAGGAATTCTGGGAGTTGAAGTCCACGAATCATATAAGAGCCAAGGTTGCCTACCCCTGGTATAGGAGAACAAACCCATCAGGACAAGATTCAACAGTTCATCTGCAATTAAAAGGCAAAGGTCACTTTTTCCAAGACAGCCAAGTCCACATTTTGGACAGAGGTGACCGCTGGTTTGAAAGAGGGGTCAAAGAGGCCGTCTAGGCCAGGGGGAGGCAACCTTGGCTCTTTTATGACTCGTGGACTTCAACTCCCAGAATTCCTGAGCCAGCATGGGAGAACTATGGCCCCTTCATGACTCGTGGACTTCAACTCCCAGAATTCCTGAGCAAGCCATGCTGAGGGGAGAGGGAGAGGTTTCCAAGCTGAGCCGTGCTGGCTCAGGAATTCTGGGAGTTGAAGTCCACGAGTCATAAAAGAGCCAAGGTGGCCTACCCCTGGGTCTAGGTCAAAACTGAACAGCCCTCTCTCAACACAGAGGGAGGGATACGACCTGTGTCATGGTTCCGACAGATGAAACTCTTCCAAAGAACTTCGAGGTGTTGTTTTACCTTAAAGAATCTTTATTTTGAGTAGCATAATATCGGCGCTGCATAATTGAAGCCAAAAACTGAATTCCCCTCCCCTGAGCACATAGTATCAAAGCACAATTCCCTCCTCTAATTAACAGTCATAAATCACATTCCCCAATTAGCGTGAAGTGCGGGCCTCCTCTCTAGTTCTCCAGCCTGGCCAATTCCTTATCAGCTCTGGTTACAATAACCTTGTTTCTCACCCTAGGTTTAGTGCTGTTATGTCTAGCTGCCTCTCATTCACATCCCGCCCCCCTTTCCAGCATCATCTAACTCTAAAAGCGAAAGGAAAAAGATGGCTAGATTTCCATCTGTTGTCAATGCAAAATCATGTTAGCAGCATTGACAGCCTGTTTATAACACGATCTTTTCAGCAGTTCCAAGAAGGCTCCACGCTCATTTGCACCACTCACGTGACCCTGACGACACAGGTAAACCTCCAAGTGGCCTCAACGACTCTCTAAAAGGATGCAAATAGAATACAATAGAATAGAATAGGCTGTTGAATAGAATATAGAATAGAATAGAATTATGGGATAGAATGGAATGGAATGGAATAGAATGGAATAGAATGGAATGGAATGGAATAGAATAGAATAGAAAATAGAATAGAATAAAATAGAATGGAATGGAATGGAAGGGAATGGAATGGAATAGAATGGAATAGAATAGAATAGAATAGAAAATAGAATAGAATAAAATGGAATGGAAGGGAATGGAGTGGAATAGAATGGAATGGAATAGAATAGAATAGAATGGAAGGGAATGGAATGGAATGGAGTGGAATAGAATAGAATAGAATAGAATAGAATAGAATAGAATAGAATAGAATGGAATGGAATGGAATAGAATAGAACAGACTAGACTAGACTAGACTAGACTAGAATAGAACAGAATAGAGGATATAGAATAGAATAGAATAGAATAGAATAGAATAGAATAGAATAGAATATGGAATGGAATGGAATGGAATAGAATAGAATAGAATAGAATAGAACAGAATAGAATAATTATATGACTAGTCCTTTCAGCAGTTCCAAGAAGGCTCCGCACCCATTTGCACCCCTCAGGTGACCCTGAGGGCACAGCTAAACCTCCGGGTGGCCTCAACGATTCTCTAAAAAGGACGCAAATGACCGGCTGTCTGCAAGGAGTATAAATCCTTCCCTTCCCCACCATCCAGTCAGAGCTGAAGAAGCTTCTTGGACGAGAAGCGAAATGTCTTCAAAGGAAAAACAAGAAAGTCCAGTTGCCTCCTGGGGAAAAAAAAACACCTTTGGAATTTCCACAGTGGCGTTTTTTGTGGCACGTGTGGTTTCTATGGGATCTGTGGTTTATTCTCTTACCGTGGTTTGGGAACCAGCTCTTCCGGTACCGGGGTCCAAATGGATTCAGGAGATTTTTGCTCTCGAAAGCGACCTTCAAAAACGGCTGCAATTTGGGCCATTTCGTAGGCGCAGACGGCTGAGCCGGGAATGCTGCAAGACAGACACACACAGACAAAAATGTGTCGGGAAGGAAAACTGGGTAGCTCTGGATCGCCAGACTGCAGTTGCGTTTCGGGGCTTACCCCCAGAAATCGTGGGCGCTCCATCACTGGAGATTTTTAAGAAGAGACTAGACAATGACCTGTTTGAGATGGTGTAGGTTCTCCTGCTTGAGCAGGGGGCTGGACTAGAAGACCTCCAAGCTCCCTTCAAGCTCCATTCTATTCTATTCTATTCTATTCTATTCTATTCTATTCTATTCTATTCTATTCTATTCTATTCTATTCTATTCTATTCTACTCTACTCTACTCCATTCCATTCCATTCCATTCCATTCCATTCCATTCCATTCCACTCTACTCTACTCTATTCCATTCCATTCCACTCCACTCTACTCTACTCTACTCTACTCTACTCTACTCTACTCTACTCTACTCTATTCTATTCTATTCTACTCTACTCTACTCTACTCTACTCTACTCTATTCTACTCTACTCTACTCTACTCTATTCTATTCTACTCTACTCTACTCTACTCTACTCTACTCTATTCTATTCTATTCTATTCTATTTCTTCCATATTCTGTTCTGTTCTATTCTATTCTATTCTACTCTACTCTACTCTACTCCATTCCATTCCATTCCATTCCACTCTACTCTACTCTACTCTATTCCGTTCTGTTCTGTTCTATTCTATTCTACTCTACTCTATATTCTATTCTATTCTATTCTATTCTATTCTATTCTATTCTATTCTATTCTATTCTACTCTACTCTACTCTACTCTATTCCATTCCATTCCGTTCCGTTCTGTTCTATTCTATTCTATTCTACTCTACTCTATATTCTATTCTATTCTATTCTATTCTATTCTATTCTATTCTATTCTATTCTATTCTATTCTATTCTATTCTATTCTACTCTACTCTACTCTATTCCATTCCATTCCATTCCGTTCTGTTCTATTCTATTCTACTCTACTCTACTCTATTATATTCTATTCTATTCCATTCCATTCTATTCTATTCCATTCTATTCTGCCTTATTCTATTCTATTCTATTCTATTCTATTCTATTCTATTCTATTCTATTCTATTCTATTCTATTCTATTCCATTCTATTGTATTCTGCCTTATTCTATTCTATTCTATTCTATTCTATTCTATTCTATTCTATTCTATTCTATTCTATTCTATTCCATTCTATATTCTATTGTATTCTGTATTCTATATTCTATCCTGTCCTATCCTATCCTATATTCCTATTCCTATTTCTATTCCTATTTCTAATTCTATTCTATTCTATTCCATTCCATTCCATTCTATTCTATTCCAATATCTATTCTATTCTATTCTATTCTATTCTAATCCTATTCTATTCTAATCCTATTCTATTCCAAAATCTATTCTATTCTATCCCATAATTCTATTCTATTCTATTCTATTCCAATATCTATTCTGTTCTGTTCCAGTATCTATTCTATTCTATTCTATTCTATTCTATTCTATTCTATTCTATTCTATTCTATTCTATTCTATTCTATTCTATTCTATTCCATTCCATAATTCCGTTCCATTCCATATTCTATTCTATTCTATTCTATTTCTATTTCTATTTTCTTTCTAAACTATATAGATTGAACCTGAGACAGAACATACAACACAAAATATTGGGGTTGAGAGGGACCCCGGAGGTCTTGTAGTCCAACCACATGCTTGAGCAGGAGATCCCAAACCATTTCAGACAAATGCTTGTACAATCTCTTCTGAAAAACCTCCAATGTTGGAGAACTTCAGGAGCCACGTTGTTCCACTGATTCATTGCTCTTAAGAAGTTTCTCCTTATATTCCAGGTTGCTTCTCTCCTTGATTAGTTTCCATCCGTTGCTTCCTCTCCTGCCTTCAGGGGCTTTGGAGAATAGCTTGACTCCCTCTTCTTTGGGTCAGCCCCTGAGATATTGGAAGACTGCTATCCTGTCCCCCCTCGTCCTTCAATCAATCAATCAATCAATCAATCAATCAATCAATCAATCAGTCAGTCAGTCAGTCAATCAAGCAATCAGAATAGAGCTGGAAGGGACCTTGTAGGTCATCTAGTCCAACCCCCTGCTCAGGCAGGAAACCGTATACCATTTCAGACAAATGGCTGTCCAGTCTCTTCTTAAAAACTTTCAGTGTTGGAGCATTCACCGCTTCTGGAGGCAGGTGGTTCCACTGGTTAATTGTTCTCACTGTCAGGAAGTTTCTCCTTAGTTCCAGGTTGCTTCTCTCCTTGATAAGTTTCCATCCGTTGCTTCTTGGCCTGCCTTCAGGCGCTTTGGAGAATAGGTGGAACCCCCCCCCTTCTTTGGGGCAGCCCCTGAGATATTGGAAGACTGCTATGAGGTCACTACTTCTTTTCACTGGACCAGACTAGATAATAGATATAGATAGTGGGACTGGCTGAGGAATTCTGGGAGTTAAAGCCCACCAGTCTTAAAGTTGCCAAGTTTGAAGACCCCTTTTTCTACACGATGCCCACCTCAACCATCCAGCTCACCTGTTGGTGGGGGTGGAGAAGACAGCCAGCACCATCGGCCTGCCCTCGATCTCCAAAATGTCCGTGACCGACTGGATGACGTTGAAGTAGAAGTGAGAGTCTCCTGGGACGGAGCAATTCAGACGAGCCTTGAGGAAGGAAGTCCACTGTTTCTCCAGCACCCTCTGGGACCCCCCCATGTCGTTCTTGCACACTCGGGCCACCCGGGAAACCACCATCTGCGTGGGGGAGAAGAAAGAAGGGAAGCTGGATTTCTCTGGGATTCTGTTTGAATTGAGCAAAGAACAGGATGGTTGTACAAGAAGGTCATCTTCGTATCTGCCCTGGGTTTGGCTTTTCCTTCTAGACAAGGGGGAGCGAGGGAGGGAGGGATGGATAGATATATGATGATAATAGTAATAATAATGATGATGATGATGATGATGATGTTGGAAGGGACCTTGGAGGTCATCTAGTCCAACCCCCTGCTCAGGCAGGAAACTCTATACCATTTCGAACAAATGGCTGTCCAGTCTCTTCTTAAAAACTTCCAGTGTTGGAGCATTCACCAGTTCTGGAGGCAGGTGGTTCCACTGGTTAGTTGTTCTCACTGTCAGGAAGTTTCTCCTTAGTTCTAGGTTGCTTCTCTCCTTGATCAGTTTCCATTCCATGATAGATATATGAGATAGATAGATAGATAGATAGATAGATAGATAGATAGATAGATAGATAGATAGATAGATGGATGGATGGATGGATGGATGGATGGATGGATGGATGGATGGATGGATAGATCGATAGATATGGATAGATATAGATAGATAGATAGATAGATAGATAGATAGATAGATAGATAGATAGATGGATGGATGGATGGATGGATGGATGGACGGACGGACAGCTAGATAGATACGGATAGATATAGATAGATAGATAGATAGATAGATAGAAAGATAGATAGATAGATAGAGATAGATAGATAGATGGATAGATAGAGATAGAGAGATAGATAGATAAATAGAGATGGATAGATAGATAAGAGATAATAGACAGAGAGATTGATAGATTGACAGAGCAACAGATCAATAGAAAGATAGATATAGACAGAAAGAGATAGATAGATAGATAGACAGACAGACAGACAGAGGTAAATAGAGAGATATAGATGGATGGATAGATGAATGGATGGATAGATAGATCGATAGATGTGGACAGAAAGATTAATAGATCGATAGATATAGATCGACAGATATAGATAGATCGATAGATATAGATAGATCAATAGAGCAAGAGATAGATAGGAGGGTAAATAGGGATAGATAGATATAGATGGATGGATGGATGGATGGATAGACATAGACAGATGGAAAGATAAATAGATAGACAGACAGACGAATAGATGCACAATACAAATACGGAATAATTCAATTGGAAGAGACCCTTGAGGTCTTCTAGTCCAGCCATGCCAGTGCAGGGGGAGAACCCCCTTGTCCTTGGGGCAGCCCCTCAGATACCGGAAGACTGCTACCCTATCCCCACTGGTCCTTCTCTTCGTTAGATTAGAGTCTAATCATTAGACATACCCAATTCCTGCCATCGACTATTCGAATTTGCAAATGGCCCTGAAAAAAATCCATTGCAACCGGTCCTCACACTTACAACCGTCACGGTTTCCTCACAATCAAAATTCAGGTAAGGCAATCCAGCCTGTATTTACGATGGCTGCCAGCACCTCGGGTTCACGTGATCCCCATGTGTGTATTTGACTTAGCTGAAAGTCCAGGGGAGGGTAGCCAGGCTCAAATTAACAACTGCACAATTTGCTTAACAATGGCGGCGATTCACAGAGCAACTTCAGGGATTCACGTAGTGACCACCTTAAAAAAAAAAGTCATAAAATGGAGTGCGGCTCCTTTAGGCACCAGCGCCCTACTTAGCCGCAGAAATTCATGTCATAATTGTCGTGTGGTCATAATTCGAGGGCTATGTGTATGTATATGATTTGCGTTAGATTCTCGGCGGATTTACGAGTCTGGCTGACATTTGCAATGCCTCAAATCAAGGATCCCATTTTTCAGTTTCATTACAGCATGACTATAATAGGAAACACGATAGAAGGACATAATATATAACACAATGCAAGGCAATCTTTGATACAACAGAATAACGTATTGGGTTGCATTATAATATATTCCGTGGCCCTCAAAACGGATGCTTCTCCAGCAAATAGTTTATTTATTAAAACATTTAAAGAAACTGAACAAACAGCCACCTAAAAAAAGACAAAGGGAGGCAGTTGATAAAAAAAACAAAGTGTCAGTCAATAAAGCGTTGAACAAGGATCATAAAGATGGACGTTCAGTTTTCGTTGTATAGAGAAACGGCCCTTGTAGGGACAAGAAATAAATTGAAATCTCTACAAAATTGTAAACTGTTTCTTTTTATGCTCCCACAAAGGTCAGGATCAACACATCCATCCATCAATCAATCAGAATAGAGGTGGGAAGGGACCTTGGAGATCATCCATCCATCCATCAATCAATCAGAATAGAGGTGGGAAGGGACCTTGGAGATCCAACCCCCTCCTCAAGCAGGAGACTCTATCCCAGGGGTCTTCAAACTTGGCCCTTTGATGACTTGTGGACTTCAACTCCCAGAATTCCTCAGCCAGGCATGCCTGGCTGAGGAATTCTGGGAGTTGAAGTCCACAAGTCATCAAAGGGCCAAGTTTGAAGACCCCTGCTCTGTACCATTTCAGTAGAACAGTAGAAGACCATCTGTGACAGGGTTTCCCAACCTTGATCATTTTGAGCCCCGTGGACTTCAACTCCCATATTAATTCTGGGAATTGAAGTCCACTTGCCTTAAAGTTGTCAAAGTGGTAAACTCTGATCTGTGGTGATTCAGAGGCTCAGCCCCCGAGTCAATCCTCAGGACAATGCCAATTTAGGTTGGCCACCCAACCCTCGATTTGATGGACTCACCTTCTCCAAGTAGTTGAATTCCATCGCGATCTCCCGGAAGAAGAAGTAGACGTGGTTCTTCCACTCCACCGCATGGACAAAGTAGGGCTCTAGAGCGGGCGAGTGAAGAAATAAGAGAAGAAGTCAAGCGGGACCTTCTTAAGAAGTTCCTTCAAAAGCTGCCTTTTTAGGAGATGTCATGGCTTGCTCGCCCCCCGCCCCCCCCGTCAAGGAAGCACCATGGAGGAGCTGGACACCAATCAAACCAGGTGTTTATTGCTCCCTGCTTCAAGGGACATATTAAAACAGGGCTTTTCAACCTTTTCACCCATTGTACCACTTTGAGGATAAGGCAACATCCGAGGACCACCCGTCGCCTAGCAAGGTGTCAAAAACTTGATGACCCCCCCCCAAAAAGAGGAAAAAAGTGATAAAGTACAGGTAGTCCTCGACTTACAACAGTTCACTTAGTGACTGTTCGAAGTTACAGTGGCACTGAAAAAAGTGCCCCCCCAAGCCACAGCCGAGCAAGACGCCTGCCTGCCCGCCCAACGGCGCTCTTCCTCCTGTCTTGAGGTTTTCATTGCTGTGAGCATTTCTGTTGAGGATTGGCAGCGGGGTGGGTTGGGGGGGGGTGTTGGTTTTTATTCCCCATGTCTGCTGGGTGGTTGCAGCAGGTTTTGGTCACTTCATATGACCCTGGGACACTGTGACCGTCATAAATATGAATCAGTTGCCAAGCATCTGAATGTAAATCACAAGACCCTGGAGAGGCTGCAACATTCCAGCTGATCGACACTTCTTCTGGGCTCAGCAGAAGCGCCAGGATCCGTGAACCACATCTCAGTGGATAGGGCCCAATGCTGAAGCCTGTCACGACCCCTCTGGATCTTGAGTCTATCTTTCAACTCTGTGATTCCATGTCCTACATTCTGGAATAACAGATTTGGGGGGGGGGGTTTGGAAGGTTTCCCTCCGTAGCCTAAACGTTCCCAAATCTTTCTTGGGGCCTCACGTTTGCTCTCTTGATCATCCTCCTGTTTCTTGACTCCGATTTTCACGAACAAGACATGATCCACCGGGTCTCATCAGCACGAAAACATGACTCCCCCCCCCCGGTTAAAAACGTCTTCCTGTGTCAATCTTTTTTATTAATTTTTTTTTCATCAACATATGTTAATTTTTCCAATCAACAAGTTGTCTGGAGTTTGCTAAGCTAATACATGTTCAATTCCTAATCCTTCATTCTTTTCTCTAACCAAGAATAAAATAAATTCCAAATTTGATACGGTAGTAGTCTGTATCTTCTTTGTCTTTCAACCTCATAGTTAGTCTGTCCATCTCTGCACATTCCAAAATCTTCCTGATTATTTCTTCCTCAGATGGCAATCCTTCATTCTTCCAGGATTGTGCAAAGATTATTCTTGCTGCTGTGGTGATGTGTAGAATTAAGTATAATTTCTGCTTATTAATCTTTTCAGACATAATGCCTAGTAAAAAAAGTTCAGGTTTAAAATCCACTTGTTCGCCCAATATTTTTTCTAACCACATATGTATGTTTTTCCAATAGGCCTTTGCCTTCCCACACGTCCACCAAATATGATAATACGTGCCTATATTATGTTTACATTTCCAACATCTATCTGACATATTTTTAAACATTTTTGCTAATCTTGCTGGTGGAAGGTGCCATCTATAAAACATTTTATACAGGTTTTCTTTGTATGAAGTTGACATTGTAGTTGACATTATAGTTTCTCTCCCATAACATTTGCCATTTTTCTAATTCTATATTATAACCAAAATTTTTGCCCATCTTATCATTGTTTCTTTCACTTGTTCACTTTCCATATCTAAAATTAACAAAAGCTTATACATTTTCTTGATTAATTTCTCATCTGAGGTTAACAAAATCTTATCAAACACAGTCTGATCCTTGTAAAAGCCATACATTTTTATATCTTTTTCATATCTACTTTGTACCTGTAAATGTGCCCACCAGGACAGATTAATTCCTAGATTTTCCAATTCTTGTTTAGATTTTACTTTCCCATCAATATCTAAAATATCTTTATGTGTCTGTTCTTTTTGAAAGTCTACCAGGTTCGGATATATAAATGCCTCCATCGTTGATAACCACCCTGGAATTTTTGAATATATTTTAGCTTTAATTTTTTCCCACATTTTTAACAAGGCATTTCTTATAAAATGATTTTGAAAGTACTTATGGACTCTGTTGTTAAAAACGTCTTCCAGGCAAAATTTTTTGGTTATAACATAGAATTAGAAAAATGGCAAATATTATGGGAGAGAAACTATAAATTGACAATGTCAACTTCATATAAAGAAAATCTGTATAAAATGTTTTATAGATGGCATCTTCCACCAGCAAGATTAGCAAAAATGTTTAAAAATATGTCAGATAGATGTTGGAAATGTAAACATAATATAGGCACATATTATCATATCTGGTGGACATGCGAGAAGGCAAAGGTTTATTGGAAAAACATACATATGTGGTTAGAAAAAATATTGGATGAACAAGTGGATTTCAAACCTGAACTTTTTTTTATTAGGCATTATACCTGAAAAGACTAATAAGCAGAAATTATATTTAATTCTACATATCACCACAGCAGCAAGAATAATTTTTGCACAATATTGGAAGAATGAAGCTTTCCCATCAGAGGAAGAAATAATCAGGAAGATTTTGGAATGTGCAGAGATGGACAGATTAACTATGAGGCTGAAAGACAAAGAAGATACAGACTACTATCAAATTTGGAATTTATTTTACATTTGGTTAGAGAAAAGAAGCAAGGATTAGGAATTGAATATGTATTAATTTAGCAAATTTCAGACAACTTGTTGATTGGAAAAAATTAACATATATGGGGAAAAATGTAATAGAAAAGATTGGAAAAAAAAACGTCTTCCGACGCCAAGCCAAATATTGCTTTTTTTCTTTCCCCCCCCTTTTTTTGTTTTCCTTTTCCCTGCCAGCCACATCATCCAGCTGACTCATCCCCAGCCAGAGCTTTTTCCTCGCATATTATGGCAAAGGCAAAACAAAATAATAATCTTAATTGATAGGACGGAAGCTGGTGACCGAGGGCATCAATTAGCACATGAATGTACCCAATTGTGCAGGGACGGCATGCATTGTACACGGGCATGCGGGAATCGTCCGCTTTGCGAATGCAGCGCGCCCGTTTATGGAGGATCTTGCAAAAAAAAAAACAAAAACCCAGTTAGCAATTCCTGCGGCTGAGATTAAGTTCAGATGCTGTTTATCTCCTAAATAAACCGGAGTGAACAGCCCCTGGTTTTAGGTCTGCTACGAAGGAAAGGAAGCTGGGAAAATTCGATAAGACAGATGGACTTTGGAAAAAGTGCAGAGAAGAAGCACCAAGATGATTCAAGGCCTGGAGCCTAAAATGTATGACGGACAGTTGCAGGATTTGGGTATGTCTAGTCTAGAGAAAAGAAGGACTGGGGTGGGGGACGTGACAGCAGCCTTCCAGTATCTCAGGGGCTGCCCCAAAGAAGAGGGAGTCAAGCTATTCTCCAAGGCGCCTGAAGGCAGGACAAGAAGCAACGGATGGAAACTAATCAGGGAGAGAAGCAACCTGGAACTAAGGAGAAACTTCCTGACAGTGAGGACAATTAACTGGTGAACAACCTGCCTCCAGAAGTGGTGGATGCTCTAATACTGGAAGTTTTTAAGAAGAGACCGGACAGCCACTTGTCTGAAATGGGATAGGATCTCCTGCTTAAGCAGGGGGTTGGACTAGAAGATCTCCAAGGTCCCTTTCTATTCTATTCTATTCTATTCTATTCTATTCTATTCTATTCTATTCTATTCTATTCTATTCTATTCTATTCTATTCTATTCTATTCTATTCTATTCCTGTAATTCTATTCTATTCCTGTAATTCTATTCTATTCCTGTAATTCTATTCTATTCTATTCTATTCTATTCTATTCTATTCTATTCTATTCTATTCTATTCTATTCTATTCTATTCTATTCTATTCTAATCCTATTCCATTCCGTTCCGTTCCGTTCCATTCCATTCCATTCTATTCTATTCTATTCTGTAATTTTTATTCTATTCTATTCTGTAATTCTTATTCTATTCTATTCTGTAATTTTTATTCTATTCTATTCTGTAATTCTTATTCTATTCTATTCTGTAATTCTTATTCTATTCTATTCTGTAATTTCTATTCTATTCTATTCCATTCTGTTCTATTCCTTATTCTATTCTATTCTATTCTATTCTATTCTATTCTATTCTATTCTATTCTATTCCATTCTATTCTATTCTATTCCATTCTATTCCATATTCCATTCTATTCTATTCTATTCTATTCCATTCCATTCCATATTCTATTCTATTCTATTCTATTCTATTCTATTCTATTCTATTCTATTCTATTCTATTCTATTTCTTCTCAGCCTCTATCATTTGTCCCCGAGATTTCTTTTATTTTATCAGTTTTATAATTTTAAACATACTGATGCGCACAAATGTGCACAAACACGCAACCTTTAAAATTATTCCAGAATCTTTTAATCAACTGACTGGAAGGAATATTAGCTAAGGCTACCATTAGCTTTCCACATATATATTTACTGAATGCTATTAGGACTGGGAACAAATTAATAAAATATTAATTTGGTTTTAAATATTGCCCCTGTATATGTTTGCCTCTGGTTTTAAGATGTTTTTTTTTTACCGTTTTCTAATCAAAAAATATCTTGCCTTTTCAAGGATGCTCCCATTCTGTTTTACGAGCATAAATATCGCAATTGAGAGCAAAACTCAAGATTATTTACTTATTTTTTTAAACTTAGACAGTTAAAAAAAAACAAACCCTCATCTTTTTATTCATTTCGGCATCTGAAATCGGGCCCGTAAAGTTTTTTAGATTATCTCCCCCCCCCCCCCCGTTTTAGTTTACATGCCATTTTATTTTGCAGTCCTGGCGTGGTGTATTTCATTCCTTTAAGTGGTTTGACAACTCTTCACGAAGCTGTGGCGCGGGAATCAATCAGCTGAAATAATTCTCTGCTCAAATTTAAGGCCCTTTAACACCCCTCAGAAAGCCTTTTTGATTTTTGTGGCTGAGGAGTTATGTTGCTCCGATTATGGAGAGTTATTATGAACCTGAAGCCTTCCAGAGACATTGGATAACAAAATAAGAGCATTGGAAGGGACCTTGGAGGCCTTCTAGTCCAACCCCCTGCTCAGGCAGGAGACCCTACACCAGGGGTGTCAACTGCCAGCCTGCGGGCTGGTTTCATCATACCGGAGCTGCGCCCACCCCATTGCCGACAATGGCGAAAAAGCTCCGATACGCTGCGCGATGTCACGTGACGTCGCGAGTTTGACATGTCTGCCCTACACCATTTCAGTCAAATGGCTGTCCAGTCTCTAAGTGAAAACCTCCCGTCATGAAGCACCCACAACTTCTGGAGGCAGGAGGTTCCACTGGTTAATTGTTCTCATGGTCAGGGAATTCCTTCCTTCCTTCCTTCCTTCCTTCCTTCCTTCCTTCCTTCCTTCCTTCCTTCCTTCCTTCCTTCCTTCCTTCCTCTCTCTCTCTCTCTTTCTGCAACGTACTTGTTCAGGATCCAACATTTCTGTTTCTCAATTAGAAAATCTTAAGGACTAGAAATTTGGATGAAAGGAAATCAAACTGGTGCTGCCCTTTTGCAGATGGGATTCAGCCCCCTTCAATCTTAACCCTAACCCTAACTCTTGGCTGTGATTCCCACCCTCCCCTTTGCCCTTCCTTCCTTCCTTCCTTCCTTCCTTCCTTCCTTCCTTCCTTCCTTCCTTCCTTCCTTCCTTCCTTCCTTCCTCCCTTCCTCTCTCCCTCTCTCTCTCTCTCTCTCTCTCTCTCTTTCTGCAACGTACTTGTTCAGGATCCAAAATTTCTGTTTCTCAATTAGAAAATCTTAAGGACTAGAAATTTGGATGAAAGGAAATCAAACTGGTGCTGCCCTTTTGCAGATGGGATTCAGCCCCCTTCAACCCTAACCCTAATCCTAACTCTTGGCTGTGATTCCCACCCTCCCCTTCGCCCTTCCTTCCTTCCTTCCTTCCTTCCTTCCTTCCTTCCTTCCTTCCTTCCTTCCTTCCTTCCTTCCTTCCTTCCTCCCTCCCTCCCTCCCTCCCTTCCTTCCTTGATCACTGCAAACAACATTGCAAAATTGAATCGAACACACGGACAACCTGCTTTACGACCGTCGGAATTTAACGACCGTCTTGAGCCGTCTCCATTGCAGTCGTTAAGTCAAGGACTACCGGTATCCCACTTTTTTTTTCATGTCCCAAAGGCCATGGCTAAAATGCATCCGAAGTCAAAGTTATCCAAGGGATGTCAATTACAGGACGAAACTCAGCGGTTCTCAACCTGTGGGTCGCGACCCCATTTGGGGTCAAACGACCATTTCACGGGGGTCGCCAAACACCGCAGTCCGCCATTTTTTCCCCTTTTCCCCTCGGCCGGCGCAGGGGGTAGCACCGCGCATGCGTGATGCGGGCCGTCGCGCCGCACATGCACGATGCGGGCCGCCGCGCATGCGCGGCGCAGGTCGGGGTCGCGGCCTGAAAAAGGTTGAGAACCGCTGCTCTAAACAAACACAAAACCATTTGAACACACACGCACACACGCACACACACACACACACACACACACACACGCAAACCCCTCCCGTTGCCTACCTTTAAACCACTTGGAGTCGTGCTTAACCGTGCGCAGGGTCGGGCTGTCTCCGAGGCTGCGGTAAATGACGGCGTCAATGGCCAGGAAGTCGGTCACCGTGGCGGTGAACAGCATCCCACCTACCCAGACGCGAGAGAAATGAAAAGAAAGCTGCTGAAGAAGTTATGATAGCCAAAAATGGAAAAGCATCGGGAGAGAATATCGGTGGCTCAGGGTTGAACTGTGGGGTCCCTGGTGCTCTCTGAGCTGGGTGGTTTCCTTGCAGACCTTTTATGATCCAACTAGGGAACAGCATCAGTGCTAGAAGGGAGTGGGTTTGCAGAGAGGAGGAGGAGGAGGAGGAGGAGGAGGAGCAGGAGTGTTGGAATATTCATGAGCAGGAAGAGTCCTGTGGTAACTCAGTCAGCCAATGTGAAGAAAGTGCTACTGAGTCGGTGGAAAAAGGGTATTGAGTTAGGAGCTGGATTCTTCCAGTCTCAGGTGTGTCTCGGTATCTCTCTGTAAGAAGTCTTCATTGAGCTATGTTGCTGTAAAGAAGAATGTATGGTATTGTAAATATGTTGATATGAATATAAAGAAGTTATTTTGAATCAGCTAAATGCAGTCAACGGTGAGAGCTTCTGATTTATTTTTTCACCAACAGAGAAATTAAAATTCTCTAACGAGGAGGAGGAGGAGGAGGAGAAGGAGGAGGAGGAACACTGTGGGGTCCTTGGTGCTCTCTGAGCTTGCTTGTTTTCTTGCAGACGTCTCATTAGCAAACTAGGTAACATAATCACGGCTAGAATGGATGGAGGTTGTGGAAAGGAGGAGGAGGAGGAGAGGAGGAGGAGGAGGAGGAGGAGGAGGAGGAGGAGGAGGAGGAGGAGGAGGAGGAGGAGGAGGAAGACTGTGGGGTCCTTGGCGCTCTCTGAGCTTGCTTGTTTTCTTGCAGACGTCTCATTACCAAACTAGGTAACATAATCACGGCTAGAATGGATGGAGGTTGTGGAAAGGAGGAGGAGGAGGAGGAGGAGGAGGAGGAGGAGGAGGAGGAGGAGGAGGAGGAGAGGGGACTGTGGTGGTGCTCTCTGAGCTTGCTTGTTTTCTTGCAGACGTTTCATGACTCAACTAGGGAGTATGGGGTTTGCAGAGAGGAGGAGGAGGAGGAGGAAGGAGAAGGAGGAGGAGGAGTTTGGGGTCATCAAGGAGTCAAATCAGGAATTTGGGGAAATCCTTTCCAACATAGCCAGTGTTATTCGAAGGCAGACATAAAAAAAATATCCACCAGGGTTCCCAAAAGTCATTTCGGGAAGACTTCTTCGGATTTCCTGGGGGAATGTGCACCACTTGGAGATCTTTTGGAGAGAGGTGGGGGTAGGGAAAAAAACATAAGCAATGGGGAAAAAAAACTCCCAAACCCAGCTGTGCCTCCTTCCCACCGCACTGACCTGTAAAAAGGGCAACGTTGGCGTGCTTGGGGTCGTAAGGGCAGCGGGCCATGCCACTGATGTTGTCCCCCATCGGTTCTAGATAGTCCATCTGTTGGGAGGAGAATGGGTTAGAACAGGGGTCTTAAAACTAGGCCCTTTTATGACTGGTGGACTTCAGCTCCCAGAATTCCTCAGCCAGCGTGCCTGGCTGAGGAATTCTGGGAGCTGAAGTCCACCAGTCATAAAAGGGCCATGTTTGAAGACCCCTGAGGTAGAATAATAGACTAATACATAGAGTTAGAGCAGGGATCTTCAAACTGGGCCCTTTTATGACAGGTGGACTTTAGCTCCCAGAATTCCTCAGCCAGGCACGCTGGCTGAGGAATTCTGGGAGCTGAAGTCCACCAGTCATAAAAGGGCCAAGTTTGAAGACCGCCTGGGTTAGAAGAAGTGACACAGAATCCCAATCCATGAGAGAGGCGGAACTGGCTTAGCTCCGGCAAACAAGACCTCCGAAGGGCGGACTCACAACGTCTGGAGGCAGGGTTGGGTCAAAAAAGTCAAGATGGCGGCCACAGTGAACAGCTGAAGCTCTGCTTGTTTGTTTGTTTGTTTTAATATGCATCACAACACGGTAGCTGACATCCTGATTATTTGTACCATGTTGTGTAGACACCCCTGGCTAGGGTGCCCCCATGCTGGCTGGGGAATTCTGGGAGTTGAAATCTGCAAGTTTTCAAGTATCTTATCTTATCTTATCTTATCTTATCTTATCTTATCTTATCTTATCTTATCTTATCTTATCTTATCTTATCTTATCTTATCTTATCCTATCCTATCCTATCCTATCCTATCCTATCCTATCCTATCCTCTCCTATCCTCTCCTCTCTTTTCTTCTCTCCTCCTCTCCTCTCCTCTCCTCTTATCTTGAGGACCCCTGGTTTAGGGTCTCCGGCTTGAGGAAGAGGTTGCACTAGAAGACCTCCGAGGTCCCTTCCAGCTCTATTCTATTCTATTCTGACTGATTGATTGATTGACTGATTGTTCTTGCAACTCGGGAAGTCAGGCGGAGGAAGCTCAGAGAACGGGATCAGATACTCACACTGTAATCGGAGCAAACGGGGTTGAAGGCATTCGTCCCGCACACAAAGAGCACGTTGTCGTTGCGAAGAAGCAGCACTTTGATAAAATTCCGGCATTCTGCCTGAGTAGGGAAAAATATATATATATTTGTTTTCTGAGGTTTTCGCGGTTGTTTGTATGTAGGTCTTTGGTTATTCGGGTTTTCTCCCGCGTCAAATTGGAAGTGTCTTGGCGACGTTTCGACGAAGTCCCATTCGTCAGCTTCAGGCTGGTGTTTTCGGCTTCGTGCTTCTAGGAGCAATGTTTGATCGTAGCTGTTTCTTCCTTTTGCTCCAAGAAGCACGAAGCCGAAAACACCAGCCTGAAGATGACGAATGGGACTTCGTCGAAACGTCGCCAAGACACTTCCAATTTTATGCGGGAGAAAACCCGAATAACCAAAGACCTATATATATATATGTTCTGTCTGGCCCCTCTCAGCTCATTAAAATCCACATAAATATTTCTTTAAGAGTTTTATTTAACACATTTCAAAAGATTCACTTCAAAGCACGCTGCTGGCATGTTGCTGGCAGGAACGGCCAAGTCTCATTTATTTACATTTAGATTAAAACAAGCTCTTCCCACACCTTCCCAATTAACTCACTCTTTTTTTATCACATTGTCCAATACCTCATTATTCTTCCGTAGATTTCCAAAACATCAGAAGACTGAATTCAAATGCACTGCTCCAGATATCAGGCTACTCCTTGATTAACGTTGCTCGTGACAAAGGCGTAGTCTCTCTGTCCCCTTCTAATATAGTGTCCGATACGTCACTTCCCCTCATTACTTCCTTTTTCCACTTAACTGACACCGTCGCTTATCAAACCTTCGGAATCTCGGATCAAGCCATCTATCTTCTTGATCCAAATCTGACCCCTCACTTTGTGAATCTGATCCAGACTGCCTGTAAATCTCCTCCCTGTCTGGCTCAGCTGCCGGGAGGGGAAAATACCCAGAGGGGCCTGGCTGCTCTTCCTCGGCTGCCGGGAGGGGAAAACACCCAGAGGGGCCTGGCTGCTCATCCTCATACTCTGACACTTCCCAAGCTGGTCTAGGGACACTCACAACAATATATATATATTTGTTTTCAAACCCCCACTGGCAGTTAAAAGGAAGAAACAGCTACAATCATACATTGCTCCTAGAACCACAAAGCCGAAAGCACCAAAGACCTACATATATACATACACACACACACACACACACACACACACACACACACACACACACACACACACACACACACACACACAAACAAATATATAATTCAGCGAGTGTTCCCACTAGCAGCATCTCTGGCTGCTGAGGACCTGCAAGCATTAGCTGAAGCTGGTTCTTTTGGGATTCCCATTTTATGAGTTGATCTAAAAGTTACAAAGAAAAATGAAAATACGGGGAAAACACGGGAGGAAAAAAAGGGAAGAGGAAAAAGTATAGGGCAAAAGGGAAAAGTGAAAGAAAAGCAGTGACTCCCGACTGCTTTGGGGAGACAGGAGAACAAGATTCTACCACACAACCTCAAGTTTTTACTTTTATGGAAGAATACAGGGATAGTCCTGGGCTTACGGCCACAGTGGAGCCCAAAATTGCTGTGGCGAAGTGAGACCTTTGTTAAGTGAGTTTTGCACCATTTTACGACTTTTTTTGGCTACAGTGGTTTCAGCGAAACATTGCAGTTATTCAGTCACACTTAAGTTAAGCCAGCGGTTCTCAACCTATGGATCGCGACCCCATTTGGGGTCGAACGACCATTTCACGGGGGTCGCCAAACAACGCAGTCCGCCATTTCCCCCCCCCTTTTCCTTAGCTGTGCTACTCCCTCTTATTCTATTGGCCTTTGAAAGCCAATAGAATAGACTCTCTTGAATAGAGTCTAATTCTATTGGCTTTCAAAAGCCAATAGGAATTGTCCAGGCTGTCTCTGCCCTGCTGAGCCCGCCAAAAGTCCCAGTCTGCAAACGGTGCGGCAAGTTGTCTGCAGCGAAGGCGAGCTCTCCGGAAGTTTCCACCCCTCCCTGCTGAGCAACTACTAACAAGGTGAGTAAAAGAGGGCCAGGGGTGGGAGGGGGGAGGCCGGCGGGCGCAGGGAGGGTTGCTGGCGCGTGTGGGGCCCGGTGGGTGCCTTACCTCCCTTGGGCTGGGCCAGCTGGTGGCCCAGCCGGTGGTCGCCCTGCGCCGTCGCTGCCCCT
>JARGCV010000284.1:307500-350000 GCA_034064705.1 Bothrops alternatus | reverse complement strand
ATTTGCATCCTTTTAGTGAGTCGTTGAGGCCACCTGGAGGCTTATCTATGTCCTCAGGGTCACCTGAGTGGTGCAAATGGGTGTGGGGCCTTCTTGGGAGTGCTGAAAGGACGGTGTCTTCAGCCAACACAACATACGTACACACTTCAAACGGAAGAGTATCCTAAGGCAGAAGCTTGTCCACCCCGAGGACGAAACACCCAGACACAAACTAAGCAATGTGGAATATACAGTGCAAGGGAGTGAGCCGCGTGCAAATCTGTATACTGGGGAATCAAAACGACTTCACAAACGCAGGGCACAACTTAGGAGAGCAAACCCATCAGGACAAGAGTCAGCCCTCCCTCAACAGAGGGGGAGGGACACAACATCCTCTATCTCAGTGGTTCTCAACCTTTTTCAGGTTGAGACCCCACTTGCCCCGCCCATGCGCGGCATGACCCCGACTCGCGCGCGCGACAGGCGGATCCGTGCATGCACGCGCAACGGGCCGACCCGCGCATGCGTGCGCGATGGGCCGATCCACGCATGCACGGTGCGCGTGACGGGCCGATCCGCGCATGCGCGGCGTGCGACGGGGCGATCCACACATGCGCGCTGCGCGTGTGACGGCCCGAACCACGCATGTGCGGCGCAACGGGCTGGTCCGCGCATGTGCAGCGCGCGCACGACAGCCCAAACCGTGCATGCGTGGCGCGTGCGCAACGAGCAAAAAAAATATAATGGCGGACCGCGGTGTCCGGCAACCCCCATGAAACGGTCGTTCGACCCCAAATGGGGTCGCGACCCATAGGTTGAGAACCGCTGCTCTATCTCCAGTCTACAACACAGTACTTTCGGCAGTTCCAAGAAGGCTCCTCACCCATTTGCACCACTCAGGTGAGCCTGAGGACACAGATAAGCCTCCGAGTGGCCTCAACGACTCTCCAAAAGGATGCAAATGACCGGCTGTCTGCAAGGAGTATAAATCCTGCCCTTCCCCACCATCCAGTCAGAGCTGATGAAGCTTCTTGGAGGAGAAGCGAAACGTCTTCAGAGAAAAAACAACAACAAATCCAGTTGCCTCTTGAAAAAGCGCCTTTGGGGGATGACGGAACGTCTTCATAGACCATTAGCCAAAGTGAATCTCTGGTAATAATAATAATAAAGTCGGAAGGGACCTTGGAGGTCATCTAGTCCAGTGGTTCTCAACCTTTTTCAGGTTGAGACCCCACTTGCCCCGCCCATGCGCGGCGTGACCCCGGCGTGCGCGCATGTGCGCGCGACGATCCGTGCATGCGCAGCGCGCGCGATGGAAAAAAAAAACAAAATGGCGGACCGCGACGGCCCAATCCACGCGTGCGCGGCGCGCACACGACGCCCGAACCGCGCATGCGCGGCGCGCGCACGGCAAAAAAAAAAAAAACAAAAAAAAAAACCAAAATGGCGGACCGCGGTGTCCAGCGACCCCCGCAAAACGGTCGTTTGACCCCAAATGGGGTCGCGACCCATAGGTTGAGAACCGCTGATCTAGTCCAACCCCCTGCTCAGGCAGGAAACCGTATACCATTTCGGACAAATGGCTGTCCAGTCTCTTCTTAAAAACTTCCAGTGTTGGAGCATTCACTGCTTCTGGAGGCAGGTGGTTCCACTGGTTAATTGTTCTCACTGTCAGAAAGTTTCTCCTAAGTTCCAGGTTGCTTCTCTCCTTGGTGAGTTTCCATCCGTTGCTCCTTGTCCTGCCTTCAGGCGCTTTGGAGAATACACGGTCCCTGTGAAGAGATCTTCCCAGGCTGAAGCCCAGATCCAGGATGCTGATGATCTTAGTCCAAAGGCAGGTCTGCTTTTGTCTCAGAGAAGGATTCCCAACTCCCGGCCCTAACCCATCTTCTCCCCAGGGGATGCCGAGCGATTAGCCATCCTGCTAAGGGGCACCCGGACCCCTCCCTGTGCGACTGTCATTTCCGCCCTCCGTTCCTTCCCAACAGGACGGCTTTCATGCTCTACAAATCACCTTTTCTCCAGCTGAAGCCACGGCAGCTGAGCTCCAATAATAGCCCTCATTTTCCAATGCAAATTGAATTACGAACCATCACGGCCCATCTCTGCCACGAAGCCTCTAATCCCCAGCCTTTTCCCCTCTTATGGGACCCTTCTCTGTCGGTGACAAGCAAGGTGGTCTCCAGGAGTCACCCCTGGACTCACTGCATAACTCTCTCCTCCCGGCCAACATTTTTACATCAAACGTGATTTATTAACAGCCTGGCCTAATTGCTTTTGTAATTAATTATTTCTGGTCTGTTGATCGGCAGAGACACGTCTCGTAATCCGTGCGAAATCCAATTTCCAGATTCTATCAACACCTCGCTGGGATGCAGAGATGACAGAAGTGTCTGGTCCCCAGGGGGGTGGGGGGTGGGATGGGAGATCTCGAGGGGTCTCGAGGGGGGCACCGTTTGCGGGGAGATGGTGTGTATCTTCCAGCTCAAATGCGGCAACCTTAAGGGAGATCACTTGCCAAAATTGCTTTCACTCCCTATTTAAATAGCAAAGGGGAGAGGAATTCAGCTGAGGGACATGATCTTCTGTGAAATGGAAAATAAATTTAAGGGGGGGATGTAGGGGGGATGGGATGTCACCCTATTTCCAAATCTGGCCCAGAGACAAGCTTAGACAGGTCACGTGATCCCTGATTGGCAGGATAATTGATTGGGTCCAGTGCATCTGGAACAAAAGCGGGGTGGGTGGGTGGGGGCGCGTGATTATTTGCCCAGGTTCGCCTGGTGCACTAGCTGCGGCCCTATTTGGACCGGGGGTCTCTGCTCACAGTCACTCATGCCCTTATCACCTCGAGGCTCGACTACTGCAATGCTCTCTACATGGGGCTACCTTTGAAAAATGCTCGGAGACTTCAGGTAATGCAGAATGCAGCCGCGCGAGCAGTGTTGGGCCTGCCCAGAAATGCCCACATATCGGCATCACTCCGCGAGCTGCATTGGCTGCCAATTGGTCTCCGAGCCCAATTCAAAGCGTTGGTTATGACCTATAAAGCCCTACATGGCATCGGACCAGGTTACTTACGGGACCGTCTTCTTCCTCATGAATCCCAGCGGCCGGTTAGGGCCCACAGAGTCGGCCTTCTCCAGGTCCTGTCAGCCAGACAGTGTCGCCTGGCGGGGCCTAGGGGAAGAGCCTTCTCTGTTGCAGCCCCGGCCCTCTGGAATCAACTCCCCCCGGAGATCCATATCGCCCCCACCCTCTCCGCCTTTCGCAAATTACTGAAGACTCATCTTTGCCTGGGGCAGGCCTGGGGCAGTTAACACCTTGCCCCTAGCCAGTGTATGTATGTTTGTATGTCTGTTTGGATGATTGGTCTTTTAGTTGACGGTTTTACAATGTTTTTTATATATTAGATTTCTACATGTAGTATTTATGTTGTGAGCCGCCCTGAGTTCTTGAAACAGGGCGGCATAGAAATCTAAGTAATAAATAAATAAATAAATAATGGGAGGGTAGTTGCGGAAAACTGTTTTAGGGGAAGCTTTAAAACTGTGTTTTTCACACTTTAAAATGGGTGGACTTCGACTCCCAGAATTCCTCAGACCTATGCTTTAAGATAGGTGGACTTCAACTCCCAGAATTCCTCAGCCAGCATCCTTTAAGATGGGTGGACTTTGACACCCAGAATCTCCCAGAGAGTATGCTTTAAGATGAGTGGACTTTAACTCTCAAAATTCTCCAGCAGTATCTTTTTCAGATGGGTGGAAATCAATGCCCAGAATTCCCCAGCGTGATTTAAGATGGGTGGATTTCAACTCCCAGAATTCCCCAGTTAACCTGCTTTAAGATGGATTAAATTTGAATATTGATTTTCTCATAAAGGTCACGTAAAGGTAATTAAGATTTATATAAGCTCAAACATATTGATGAGTGTAATAAATACCGGTATGTCTTGACGCAGGAGTAAGAATGAAAATTAGTAGCTTTAAATATGAGATAGTAGATACAAAGAGGAAGAGAGAGGAAATATTAAGCGTTGAAATAAAAGAAATTTTGGTTACTAGGTTTAAGATATTTGGAAACTATTAGAAAATAAGAATATTTTATTGTATTATAAATTTGTTGATATAGATGGTGAGAACTTAAATAGATAAGACGTGTATCCTGAATACCGGATTTTGTGAGGAATTGTGATGAAAGGAATTGGGAACATTTAAAACTTGGAAATGATCAATATTAAACGTTAATTTTAAATATTAATGGAAATTAAAATTGGGAAAAATTCACTAGGACATTGATTGTCTCAAAGACTGAACGCAAAAACGATTAAGATATACATAAACTAGAAACTATTGATAAATGTAAGAAAGTTATTTTTATTTGATTGATAGAAATTATTATTGTTGTAAGCCGCCCTGGGTCTCAGGAGAAGGGCGGCATAGAAATCTAAATAAAGTAAAGTAAAGTAAAGTATTAATTCAAATATGGGACAGTACACATTAAGGGGAAAAGAGAGGAAATATTTACTGTAATAGTTTGGGATTTGTACTAATGATATTTGTATGTAATTGAATTATGGCGACTCAGTCGCCATGTTGCTTTTCAAAGATATAAATGTAATATTGGAAAATCAATAAAATTTTCAAACCCCCCCCCGCTTTAAGATGGATGGACTTCCATTCCCAGAATTCCCCAGCCAGCATGCTTTTTTTAAAGATGTATGAATTTCCATCCCCAAAATTCACCAGCCAGCATGCTTTAAGTAAGATATGTGGACTCCAACTCCCAGAATCCCCCAGGCCGCCATGCTTTAAAGATGGAGTCACTTCAACTCCATCCAGCATGCTGGCTGAGGAATCCTGGGAGTTGAAGTCCACCCCTCACAAAGCGGCCAATTGTGAAAAACACGGCACAAAATTCCTTCCCCAGCCTACTTTTGCGTTATTTCTGCTTTAAGGGATTTCATTTTCTTGGAGAAAAGCCCCACTTTTGACTGCCTTGAACTGAAAAAACAAAACATAAAAAAACAAAAACCCCACCACGAGTTATATTGGCCATCAGCCATTCCCGTTCTCCGATGTTTTGGCTTCCTCCTTTTTTTTAATCATCTCTACAAAATGGTGGCAATAATATGGAAAAAGGGGGGGAAAGAGAGACGAGAGAGGACTTTAAGCGATGGAGCTGGTTCCTTGCAGACTGCCAGAAAAAACAATTAATATAGTTTCTCTTGGATCACACGAAGGCAGTTGGCGCTTCGAAGGTGAAAAATATTTTCACCACAGAAGTTTAACCACATTAAAACGAGGACGGCTTCCATGTTTTCTACACATTATACCCAACGAGGCCTTTAAATAATTTAGCATATGGTTTCTGAGGGGGGGAAAAGAACTCTGAAATTATTATTATTATTATTATTTATTAAATCAGAAATACACCAACGTTTATACAGGGGTTCTCAACCTTGGCAACTTTAAGACTTGTGGACTTCAACTCCCAGAATTCCTCAGCCAGCAAAGCTGGCTGAGGAATTCTGGGAGTTGAAGTCCACAAGTCTTAAAGTTGCCAAGGTTGAGAACCCCTGGTTTAAAACGTTTATAAATATTCTTTCTCTACCCGGAGTGCAACCCAGAGGGCGTTAGAAGTTAAAAAAAGGGCGTCCTTGATTTACGACCACGAAGGAGCCCCAACAGGTCTGTCGCTAAGCGAGACGGCTGTTAAGTGAGCTTTGCCTCGTTTTACGCCCTTTCCTGCCGCAGTTGTTGAGGGAGTCAGTGCAGCTGTTAAAGTTAGTCACCCGGTTGTTAAGTGAATCGGGCTTCCCCCGTTGATTTGGCCAGTAAGAAGGTTGCCAAAGGGGATCACATGACCCGTCGTAAATATGAGTCAAGTTGCCAAGTGGCTTGAATTTTGCTCACCTGACCCTGGGGGAGACCACAACGGTCGTTAAGTGCAAAAAACAATCCTAAATCACTCTTTTCGGTGCCGTTGTTAACTCTGAATGGTCACTAAACAAAATGATTGTAATAAATGAGTGTAATAAATAAATAAATAAATGATTTATTTATTTATTGGTATCTGATAATATCTGAGATTTTATTACTCAGCTCAGCAGTTCAAATTTTGTTTGTTCATTCATTTATTGGTATCTTATAATATCTGAGATTTTATTACTCGGCTCAGCAGTTCAAACTTTTGTTCGTTCGTTCCTTCCTTCCTTCATTCATTCATTCATTCACTCACTCACTCACTCACTCACTCATTTATTTATTTATTGGTATCTTATAATATCTACGATTTTATTACTCAGCTCAGCAGTTCAAACTTTCATTCATTCATTCATGCATGCATGCATGCATGCATTCATTCGTTCATTTATTTATTTATTGGTATCTTATAATATCTGAAATTTTATTACTTGGGTCAGCAGTTCAAACTTTTGTTCATTCATTCATTCATTCATTCATTCATTTATTGGTATCTTATAATATCTGAGATTTTATTACTCAGCTCAGCAGTTCAAACTTTTGTTCGTTTGTTCATTCATTCATTCATTCATTCATTGGTATCTTATAATATCTGAAATTTTATTATTCAGCTCAGCAGTTCAAACTTTTGTTCATTCATTCATTCCTTTATTTATTGGTATCTTATAATATCTGAGATTTTATTACTCGGCTCAGCAGTTCAAACTCTCCCTCTGCTGTTACAGGAATTCAATTTACTTTTCTCTTATGGTTAATTCCTTATCAATGCTATGCAGGGAGTCCTCGACTTACGACCACAATGTCTCAAATACCGACCGTCATGACACCCACCCAATGGAAATTCCAAGTTCCATTACGGTCGTAGGTCGAGGACTATTTTGTATTTGTTATTTTAAATTTTTTATTGGGTTATCCGGATTCCACACTCATGCAACTAAGACATTTGTTCACTGAGTTTTGCCCCATTTTACGGCCTTCCTTGCCACAGGTCGTTAAGTGGACCCCCCCTCTTCTTTGTGGCAACCCCTCAAATATTGGAGGAAAGAGAAAGAGGAAAGGAAAGGGAATAACAGGGATCTTGGAGGTCATCTAGTCCAACCCCCTGCTCAGGCAGGAAACCCTATACCATTTCAGACAAAATGGCTGTCCAGTCTCTTCTTAAAAACCACCAGTGTTGGAGCATTCACCGCTTCTGGTGGCAGGTTGTTCCACTGGTTAATTGTTCTGACTGTCAGGAAGTTTCTCCTTAGTTCTAGGTTGCTTCTCTCCTTGGTTAGTTTCCATCCGTTGCTTCTTGTCCTGCCTTCAGGGGCTTTGGAGAATAGCTTGACTCCCTCTTCTTTGGGGCAGCCCCTGAGATATTGGAACACTGCTATCATGTCCCTCCTGGTCCTAACTATATTTGTGCACCCATTGAAAGGAAAAGAGCCAATATGTGCGGGCATTTTTAGATGCGCTTTCCGCTTCCTTTCAGACATTCAGCCTGCAACACCAGGGTGTTCCCCCAAGCCACGAGAGCAGGGGAGCCTTGGAGAATAATTGCAGGTTTTGGAGACTGTCCGAAATGTGAAATTTTGGAAAGGCAGCCAGAACAGGTTTTGCAATTTCCTTTTGGATTTGCTGGTGATTTCTCCAAGGCAAACTGAGTAGGCCACTTTAACTGCTTAGCACATTCTCTCTGGCTGGTGTGAAACACACTCAATTCCCTTCCCTGAAACATTTTGCATGTATTACGTTGCTCCAACTGTTTTTATTTTTTTTTATGTTTGGGGTTTTTTTTTGTTTTTTTTTTTTTTGTACTTCCAGGAGCGGCAAAGGAACTTTTCTGTTTATCAGCTTTGCCGAAGCCGTGTGGGAGCGCGCATTCCAAAAAATGACAATTGTTAGTAAATTTGCCAGAAATTAATAATTGATTCCAGCTGCACAGGCGAGCTTTCTTGAAAACAAGATCTGAGTTGCAGGAGTCTGGAATCCGGAGAACCAAATAAAAAAAATAAAATAAATAAAACAACAAATACAAAGTAGTCCTGGACTTACGACCGTAATGGAACTCGGAATTTCCAGCATGACGGTCGTTATTTGAGACATCCTACGTGACCCACCTGATTTTTATAACGTCTTGCGGTGGTCGTAAAAAGAGAACACCGCAGTTGCAAAAGTGAACAGCACGGTGGTAAAACAACGCCGCGGTCGTTAAGCAAAACCATTGTTCTAAATGGGATTTTTTTTTTTTTAATCAGAAACCAAAGTAAACACCAGTTTCTGGCAAAAAGCACAAATTATGGTTTGGTGGCTACGCAAATGGCGGTAAATGTGGGCCTGTTGCCCAGCATCCAAAATTTGATCATGTGACTCTTGTAAGAAGCAGCCGTCACATACTAAAATCCTAGTTGTTAAGTACTTTAGGGTGTCCATCATGACTTTGAATGGACGCTAAGTGATCCGTCATAAATTGAGGACCACTTGGACCCCTAGCCAAGGAAAAGGGCATCCCTCAGCCGCAGTTTCAGCATTTTACCCCTTTCCTGACCCACTTCTGCGGTTCAAAAACGCTGTGTTAGCCTAACCAGGTTTGTCAAAAACCCGGCGCTGCTAATCTCCACAAGCTAATCATGGTTAGTTCAATCCTGGCTAGATTTCCCTGCAGCTTTTGGGGGGGGTTGCCTCCTTGTCTGTTTATGGTTCTCAATCTGAATGGAAATTATTGTACTTACTTCGTGTTTTCCCTTCATGTGACAAATGTTGATGTCGTTTTTATTCGATCGCCACGTCATTTTCTGTGGGTCGAGAGCAGAACAAAAAAAACAACACATCAAATTTTTTAAAAAGGCACCATGGATAACTTAGAAAAATATCCCCTGACATACACCCTGCCTTCCTCCCCCCCTCCCCACAACAAAACCCACCGACACTGCAAACCCCAATTGTGGCTGGCTGGGGTGTCTTTACATTTTTTTTTAAAAAAAATCTCCTAACGATTACTCATCTGTTTGCATCATCACATCAGCCCAGAGGAATCTGCAAGTTTAAAATGCAAATTTAAAACCCCTCCGATGCATTTCCATGCCGCAAAAAAAGAACAATTCCATCACACTCCAGGGAATTAGGGCACTTTTTATTTTATTTTTATTTTATTTTATTTTTAGTTTTTCTTCATTTTTTGTTGTTTGCAACCGGTTAACAGTTTGACAAACCTATTGTCAACACTGCTAACATCCGATGTTCTTGCTTTGACAATATATGAAGATGCAGCCAATTTCCCCTTAACTTGCGTGTTACTCTTAGAGTTAGAATTAGATGATACTGGGGTGGGGGGGGGAGGAAGAACGTGTATGGGAATTAGTTAGACGGAACAACACCGTAGTAGAGTGTTTTTTAAGGTTGTTTGAAATAAGAGATGATAAGAAATGGCGGGATCAAGTTCAGAATTAAGTCATGTACAAATGGATATCTAATAAAACCTTTTGAATTAAAAAAAGAAAAAAGAAATGGTGGGGTAGAAGAACTGAAGGGAAGGTCTGCATTTCAAACAAATTGGAGAATGTGATTTATGACTGTTCATTAGAGGAGGGAATTGTGCTTTGATACTATGTGTTTAGTGGAGGGGAATTCAGATTTCTGCTTCGACCATGTACCTGTGGATGCCATGCAACTTGAATAAAGATTCTTTAAGGTAAGTTCTTTGAAGAGTAACATCTGTCGGAACCATGACACCTTTGCATTTCAGTTTGGAAACCTGCGCTGAAGACATGCTTTCTGCGTATGGATGCCGTTTTCCTCAAGAATATTTATTTTTAATACACACCCAAAGATGTGTGGCTCTGTATCTAGAGTCGGTGCAGGTGTCTGTTATGTGTATAATAGTCCTAGACTTACAACCGTTCATTTAGTATAGCTGTTCAAAATGACAACGGAACTGAAAAGAGTGACTTTTGGCCATTTTTCACCCTTGCAACCGTTACAGCGTCCTCATGATCGTGTGATCAAAATTCAGACTCCTGGTCACTGACTCATTTTATGACGGTTATGGAGTGCCGAGGGGGAGTCACGCGATCCCCTTTTGGTGACCTTCTCACAGGCAAAGTGAACGGGGGGGGGGGGAAGCCAGATCCACTTAACAACTGTGCTACTAACTTAACAAATGCAGTGATTCCCTTTACAACTGTGGCGAGAAAGGTCATAAAATGAGGCAAAACTCGCTTAACAATAGCAATGGAAATTTTGGGCTCAATTGTGGTCATAAGTTGAGGACTACCTGTACATACACATACATACACACATGTATACAATGTACAGTATATACTATACTATACTATAATATGCTATAATATACTATACCAGGGGTCTTCAAACTTGGCCCTTTTATGACTGGTGGACTTCAACTCCCAGAATTCCTGAGCCAGCATGGGGGAACTATGGCCCCCTCATGACTGGTGGACTTCAACTCCCAGAATTCCTGAGCCAGCATGGGGGAACTATGGCCCTTTTATAACTTGTGGACTTCAACTCCCAGAATTCCTGAGCCAGCATGGGGGAACTCTGGCTCCTTCATGACTTGTGGACTTCAACTCCCAGAATTCCTGAGCCAGCATTGGGGGAACTATGGCCCCCTCATGACTCGTGGACTTCAACTCCCAGAATTCCTCAGCCAGCATGGGGGGAACTATGGCCCCTTCATGACTTGTGGACTTCAACTCCCAGAATTCTTCAGCCAGCATGGGGGGAACTATGGCCCCTTCATGACTTGTGGACTTCAACTCCCAGAATTCCTGAGCCAGCCATGCTGAGGGGAAAGGGAGAGGTTTCCAAGCTGAGCCATGCTGGCTCAGGAATTCTGGGAGTTGAAGTCCACCAGTCATAAAAGAGCCAAGGTTACCTACCCCTGGTATAGACCCATACCCCTACATATAAATAACAAATAAAAATTAAATACTGTGTGGGCTTCAACTCCCAGAATTCCCTAGCCAATTTGGGAATTCTGGGAGTTGAAGTCCACCAGTCATAGAAGAGCCAAGGTTACCTACCTCTGGTATAGACCCATAGCCCTACATATACATAACAAATAAATATTGAATACTGTGTGGACTTCAACTCCCAGAATTCTCCAGCCAATTTGGGAATTCTGGGTGTTGAAGTCCACCAGTCATGAAAGAGCCAAGGTTGCCTACCTCTAGCTTACATCCTACAACAACATCTTTAATATTACAGGTGGTCCTCAACTTACAACTGGGTCCAAAATTTATGTTGCAAACTGAGACATTTATTAAGTGGGTTTTGCCCCATTTTACGACCTTTCTTGCTCCAGTGATTAAGTGAATCATTCCAGTTAAGTTAGTAAAACAGTCACGAGGTGAATCTGGTGACTTTGTTGTCAGAAAGTCGCAAAAGGAGATTACGTGACCCCGGGACACTGCAACCATCATAAGTACATGTCAGTTGCCAAGCTTCTGAATTCTAATCACGTGACCAAAAGGGGACACTGCAACGGTCATACATGTGAAAAACGGTCAGAAGTGGCTTTTTTTCAGCGTTGTAGGATTAGAAGATTGTCAATTTGTAAATCTGAACGGTCACTACTGTAAATGAATGTTCCTAAATTGAGGTCTGTAGTAATAATAAAATAATAATAATAACCACTTCAAGGTTGTGCCTGATTCGGGTTTAATTACAATCGTATCTCGAAGGCAACCTGCATTTATGGAGAATTTTTCTGTTAGACTTGCTATAATTGTAACCCAGCCCAACTCTTCACTTTATCTGAGTGGCTGTAAATCTGCAAAATCCATTTTACAAATGGAGAGCAACTCCCAAATTGCTGTTGAAGGAAATGCAATGGGGAAAAAATTTATATTTTACCCTGCGGTAACTTAAACCAACTCTGATTCTTAGGTGGTTTTTTTTTTCCCCTGTTGCTCAGACAAATCTTATTTATTTTTATTTTATTTTTATTTTTATTTTGCAATTGCTGGCTCTTGAGTTTGTGGCTGCTGTTAGAAACCTCAGGGGGGGGAGTGTCAAGTCCTTTCGGGTCAGTGTTGTGAACTTTAACTCCCAGAATTCCCCTCTCGCCAGGTGAATTCTGGGAGTTGAAGTCCAGGCCTTTTAAAATTGCCAAGATTGAGAAACGTTGTTCAGGGGGTAGGGCAGGAATTTGAGTGACAGGACAAATTGCACAGAGTCCTTACAATCGCAACTGAACTTGGAATGATGCTCAGAAATTGTTGAGGTCCTTAGCCACCCTGTGACTGGACCTAATTTACAACATTTCTTTTTTTCTGCTAGTATTAAACGAACACCATGGTTGTTAAGGAACTCTCTGATACCAATGGGCATTTTTTATTTTTGCTAAAAACCAGAAATAAATGACGGAAACCAGCAACCACATTGAAAATTGTAATTGTGTAAGAGGTTCCCTTACTTGGGAGTAAATTTCACAGACTACCAGTTTTAAAAATATATCTAGCATCCTGGATGCAGGCTCTAACATGCATATTGCACATTACTTTTTAGAGTTTTATTTTAGATTTACTTAAAATAAATCTAAAAGAACTAGACAAGCATGTTTTTTCCCCCTCATGCCTATCACTCTGCCAAACAGCTAATTCCCACAACATGGTCAGCCTATTCCTAAACCAGGGGTAGGCAACCTTGGCTCTTTGATGACTCGTGGACTTCAACTCCCAGATTTCCTGAGTCAGCCATGCTGAGGGGAAAGGGAGAGGTTTCCAAGCTGAGCCATGCTCGCTCAGGAATTCTGGGAGTTGAAGTCCACGAGTCATGAAGCGGCCTAGGCCAAGACCAGAGGTAGGTAACCTTGGCTCTTTAATGACTCGTTGACTTCAACTCCCAGAATTCCTGAGCCAGCATGGGGGAACTATGGCCACTTCATGACTCATGGACTTCAACTCCCAGAATTCCTGAGCCAGCCACGCTGAGGGGAAAAGAAGAGGTTTCCAAGCTGAGCCATTCTGGCTCAGGAATTCTGGGAGTTGAAGTCCACGAGTCATGAAGCGGCCTAGGCCTAAGCCAGAGGTAGGCCACCTTGGCTCTTTTATGACTGGTGTACTTCAACTCCCAGAATTCCTGAGCCAGCCTGGCTCAGCTTGGAAACCTCTCCCTTTCTCCTCAGCCTGGCTGGCTCAGGAATTCTGGGAGTTGAAGTCCACAAGTCATCAAAGAGCCAAGGTTGCCTACCCCTGATCTATACTAATTGTTGTATTTAGTATCCCGGTATGCTTTACATTGATTGCTCATTTAGTATCCTATGACCATCACAGAGTGTTGTATCTTATGATTTATGATGAATGTTTTTTATGATTATAACCGTGATTTATCACTTGTTGCTTGTATGTACACTGAGAGCTTCTGCACCGGAAATAAATTCCTTGTGTGTCCTAATCACACTTGGCTAATAAAGAATTCTATTCTATTCTATTCTATTCTATTTTTAAGGTTTTTTTTAAAAAAATATCCCGCCTTTATTCTTTTTGTAAATACAACTTGAAGGTGGCAAACATTCCTAATACTCCTTCTCCACAACTATTTTCCCCACAACGACCCTATGAGGTGGATTGGGCTAAGAGGGAGGGACTGGCCCAAAGTCACCCACCTGGCTTTCATAGCTAAGGTGGTTCTAGAACTCACCGTCTCCTGGTGATTGGTCGAAAGTCACCCAGCTGGCTTTCATGCCTAAGGCGGGACTAGAACTCACCGTCTCCTGATGATTGGCTCAAAGTCACCCAGTCGGCTTTCATACCTAAGGTAGTTCTAGAACGCACTGTCTCCTTGTGATTGGCCCAAAGTGACCCAGCTGGCTTTCATGCCTAATGTGATTCTAGAACTCATCATCTCCTGGTGATTGGCCCAAAGTCACCCAGCCAGCTTTCATGACTAAGGTGGTTCTAGTATTCACTGTCTCCTGGTGATTGGCCCAAAGTCACCCAGTCGGCTTTCATGCGTTAAGGTGGTTCTAGAATTCATTGTCTCCTTGTGATTGGCCCAAAGCCACCCAGTCGGCTTTCATGCCTAAGGTGGTTCTAGAACTCACTGTCTCCTGGTGATTGGCCCAAAGTCACCCAGCCAGCTTTCATGCGTAAAGTGGTTCTAGAACTCATCATCTCCTTGTGATTGGCCCAAAGCCACCCAGTCGGCTTTCATGCCTAAAGGTGGTTCTAGAACTCAGTCTCCTGGTGATTGGCCCAAAGTCACCCAGTCGGCTTTCATACCTAAGGTAGTTCTAGAACTCACTCCTGGTGATTGGCCCAAAGTCACCCAGCTGGCTTTCATGCCTAAGGTGGACCTAGAACTTACCATCTCTTGATGATTGGCCCAAAGTCACTTAGACAGCTTTCATGCCTCAGGCAGGACTAGAACTCACCGTCTCCTGGTGATTAGCTTAGTCAGCCAGCCAGCCAGCCGTAACCAATGGACCAAAATGCAATAATAATATCCTTTACAATTGTTATGGGCTCTTTCTAATCCCCAATTTAGCAGCAGGAGGGAAAGCTTCAGCACTCACCTGGTGGTAACGCATCTCTCCAGCGGTAGCAGATTCCAAGCTGATCCGGTATAAATTATCCCTGCGGAGAAAAGACCGGAGGGAGAGGTTGAAAAAATGAAACTCGCTGGGAGAAATACCGTTGCATTTTGTCTTGCTTGGTCAATGCTTGGAAACCTCCCCAAATACAACCAGGCCATGCTTAACAGAATAACAGCGTTGGAAGGGACCTTGGAGGTCATCTAGTCCAGCCCCCTGTTCAGGCAGGAAACCCCATATCATTTCGGACAAATGGCTGTCTAGTCTCTTCTTAAAAACTTCCAGTGTTGGAGCATTCACCGCTTCTGGAGGCAGGTGGTTCCACCGGTTCATTGTTCTCACTGTTGGGAAGTTTCTCCTTAGTTCTAGGTTGCTTCTCTCCTTGATTATTTTCCATCCCTGCCTTCCGGCACTTTGGAGAACAATTGACTCCCTCTTCTTTGGGGCAGCCCCTGAGATATTGCAACGCTGCTATCATGTCACCCTTGGCCCTTATTTTCAATAAAATTAAATCAAGACTTCTTTAAAACAACCCGACAATAAAGAAACCAAGATTGAATTTTTAAAGAATGTTTGCAATGCAAGAGCATCCCAGATGCTTAAAACCTGAAGCCGGGACTTAAAGGCTGCCTGACTATCCCGTCTCCTTGCCCTGTTTTGAGATTTTAAATGCATGCAAAAGATTTGTTTCCTCTCCTGGGCTGCCAGGTGCTTGATGGATGTTAAGAAAAATCTCAGGTCTTGGATTGCAGGCCCTTAGGGGATAGCAGGCCTCTTCCCAGGTACGGGTGAAAAGGCTTCTTTTCCTGCCTCGTTGATCATTTGAATGTAGCACCAGCTGGCAGGCCTCTCTTTTGGCAAAGAGACCCATGGAAACCTCAGAGTTAGCCAAGAAAAAAAGAAAAAAGCCAACGCAATCCATGGCTGTGTCAACATAGGGATGATACAAGGGCAATTTGGAAATAAAACCTCCGTTTGGTTATCCATGAGAGACACTCACAGATACAGAACTTTTTGTTATACACATTAGAAAACTACAACGTTACATTACTTTTCGACATAACCGCCAGTCAAACTGAGGCACTCGTCATAACGTATAATAGTAATAATAATAATAATAATAATAATAATTAGTAGTAGTAGTAGTAGTACTACTACTACTAGTAGTAGTAGTAGTTGTATATACCGGTAGTATGTTTAGGTGTGTGTCATGTATGGGTTTCACTCTGAGAGCGGGCAACTAAATTTCATTTTTGATGTGTGCCGTTGTGCCCACAGTAAAAAAAATGACAATAAAGGTTATCTTATCTCTTATCTTATAATAATAATAATAATAATAATAATGATGATGATGATGATGGAAGAGACTTTGGAGGTCAACTAGTCCAACCCCCTGCTCAGGCAGGAGACCCTATACCATATAATAATAATAATAATGATGATGATGATGATGATGTTGGAAGGGACCTTAGAGGTCATCTAGTCCAACCCCCTGCAAATGGCTGTCAGTCTCTTCTTAAAAACTTCCAGTGTTGGAGCATTCACAGCTTCTGGAGGCAGGTAGTTCCACTGGTTAATTGTTCTAACTGTCAGGAAATTCCTCCTTATTTCTAGGTTGCTTCTCTCTTTGTTTAGCTTCCATCCGTTGCTTCTTGTCCTGCCTTCAGGAGAACATAACAGAATAGACCTGGAAGGGACCTTGGAGGTCATCTAGTCCAACCCGCTGCTCAGGCAGGAAACCCTGGCCTACACCATTTCAGACAAATGGTTGTCCAATCTCTTCTTAAAAACCTCAGTGTTGGAACATTCACAATCTTTGGTGGCAAGTTGTTCCACTGATGAGTTGTTCTCACTGTCAGGAAGTTTCTCCTTAGTTCCAGGTTGCTTCTCTCCTTGTCCTCCCTTCAGGCGCTTTGGAGAATAGCTTGACTACGTCTTTGCCTTCCAAGGGCTATAGGGAGGGGAGGAAAACAAAAACATCCCAAGGGAACTGCTTCAAAAGTTCTTGGGTGCATCTAGCGGTGTGCGGGCGAGCATCATCGTAAACCAACACCACACTGGAAGTGGCACCATAGAAAATCCCGCCAAATGTGAAGATGCCAAAAGAGTAACTCCTCGTGAAGTTCATAGAGCGTGTTTCGGCCATCCATTCAGATGTCTACTGTGAAACCTGAGGAAAGCTCAGACAAGCCATCCAAGGTCGGAGCCTGCTGACTTCCGGTGTGGCGTTGGCTCACCACAATGCTCGTCCGCACACCGCTAGACGCACACCCAAGATCTTTTGAAGCAGTCCCGTTGGGATGTTTTTGATCACACACACACACCACCCATAGCCCAGATTTGGCGCCGAGTGACGACTAACTAAGGAATGTCAAACCTTGTAAGACGTTACGACAAGCGCTTCAATTTGAATGGCGATTGTGTCAAAAAGCCATCTAACGTTGTAGTTTTCTACTGTGTATAACAAAAGTTCTGTATCTGCGAGTGTCTGTCACGGATAACCAAATGGAGGTTTATTTCCGAACTGCCCTTGTATCAAGATCGAAAGAAGTGATAATGCCGCTTTATACAGCACTGGTGAGGCCACGCTTGGAATCCTGCATCCAGTTTTGGTCACCATGATATCAAAAAGATGTTGAGTCCCTGGAAAGGGTGCAGAGAAGAGCAACAAGGATGATCAGGGGGCTGGAGGGATTGAGAGAACTAGGGATGCCTCTAGTCCAGGGGTAGGCAACCTTGGCCCCTTCATGACTCGTGAACTTCAACTCCCAGAATTCCTGAGCCAGCATGGCTCAGCTTGGAAACCTCTCCCTTTCCCCTCAGCATGGCTGGCTCAGGAATTCTGGGAGTTGAAGTTCACGAGTCATAAAAGAGCCAAGCTTCCCCACCCCTGCCTTAGACACTTCAAAGGGGGTGGACTTCAACTCCCAGAATTCCTTGGCCAGCATGGGGGAACCATGGCCCCTTCATGACTGGTGGACTTCAACTCCCAGAATTCCTCGGCCAGCATGGGGGAACCATGGCCCCTTCATGACTTGTGGACTTCAACTCCCAGAATTCCTGAGCCAGCGTGGGGGAAACTATGCCCCCCTCATGACTCGTGGACTTCAACTCCCAGAATTCCTGTGCCAGCACGGCTCAGCTTGGAAACCTCTCCCTTTCCCCTCAGCATGGCTGGCTCAGGAATTCTGGGAGTTGAAGTCCACGAGTCATAAAAGAGCCAAGGTTGCCTACCCCTGCACTAGTCTAAGGAAGAGAGGGATTGGGAGGGATATAATACAGGGGGCCCCAACCCCCGGGTCATATAATCACATGACTGCAGAGATGCTACGACGGACGGAATTCCGAGGATTGATTGTACCACTTATTCAGTGCTATAGTAACTTTTCATAATTGTTGAATAAATGGTCGTTAAGTCAGACTAGATGATTTCTAATGTGATTCTGTTAGAGGGATGTTTCTTTTCCAGCTGACTTTACCAACAAGATAACTAACTAAATGTAACTCAGTTCAGCCTGCACCAACACCATGTGGATTCATCTCCATACTTTATCCTTCCTTCCTTCCTTCCTTCCTTCCTTCCTTCCCTCCCTCCCTTTTCCTTCCATCCTTCCTTCCTTCTTTTTCTTCTTTCCCTCCCTCCTTCCTTCCTTCCTTCCTTCCTTCCTTCTTTCTTACTCATGTACCTACCTTCCCTCCCTTTTCCTTCCTTCCTCTTTTCCTTCTTTCCTTCCTTCCTTCCTTCCTATCTTCCCTCCCTCCCTTTTCCTTCCATCCTTTCTTCCTTTCCTCCCTCCCTTTTTTCCTTCCTTCTACTCTTTTTCCTATCTTCCCTCCCTCCCTTTTCCTTCCTTCCTTCCTTCCCTACCTCTTTCTCCCTTTTCCTTCCTTCCTTCTCCTTTTCCTTCCTTCCTTTCCTTCCTTCCTTCCTCTCTCCCTTTTCCTTCCTTCCTTCCTACCCACCTATCTTCCCTCCCTCCCTTTTCCCTCCATCCTTTCTTCCTTCCCTCCTTTTTCCTTCCTTCCTTCCTACCTATCTTCCCTCCCTCCCTTTTCCTTCCTTCCTTCTTTCCTACCCACCTATCTAACTACCTTCCTTCCCTTTTCCTTCCTTCCTCTCCCTTTTCCTTGCTTCCTTCCTTCCTTCCCTCCCTTTCTGCCTTCCCTCTCCCTCCCTCCTTCTTTCTCTCCTTTTTCCCCCTCCCTCCCTCCCTCCTAACTTCCCCTTCTCTCTTTCCCTCCTTCTCTCCTTTCTTCCCTCCTCCCTCCCTTCCTTTGATTAGCGTGCCACACATCTCGTCTAGCGATATTACATGTTTTTCAACCTCAGCAACTTTAAACTTTAATTCTCAGGGAATTCTGGAAGTTGGAGTCCACACATCTTAAGAACACCGACTCCATGGGCTGCTCCCCACACATCCATCTTGCAAACCCCAGCATCCCCAACCCCGCATGGAATGCTGGGAATTCGTCCAATTTGGAGGGCACCCGTTTGGGGAACGGGTGCTTCGGTGCGCCATCTGATCCCCATCCGCTCTTTCTCTTGCCAGACAATTTATAGCACCAGGCCGCTGTCTTTCGGCTGTTGCCGCTGCAATTCGAGGGCAACGGACACTCTGGGGATCGGCACATCATCTTGGGCACATCTGCCCTTCTTTAAACTTTTATCCATCCCCATTAAATCAAGACTGAGCGGCTTGAAGAAGCCGTTGGCCAGCTGCGTTTCCAGGGCTCTCATTTGGAGTCAGCGGAATGAGACACCGGAGACCATCCAGATGGGTTGTTTTTTTCAACCGGCTTCATGTTCCTGAGCCTCTGCATCGCAAAATCGAGCCGTAATGGAAGCGGAAACTGTGAGCATTAGTATCGCTTTATAATGCCTTGGTAAGACCACATTTGGAATGCAAAAAAAAATAAATGTTGAGACTCTTAATGCCTTCCGATTGTCGGGATGTGCGAATTGTGATTGGGAGAGCTTTGAACCGGGATGGTATAAGCCAGGGGTACGCAACCTTGGCTCTTTTATGACTGGTGGACATCAACTCCCAGAATTCCTGAGCCAGCCATGCTGAGGGGAAAGGGAGAGGTTTCCAAGCTGAGCCAGGCTGGCTCAGGAATTCTGGGAGTTGAAGTCCACGAGTCCTAAAAGAGCCAAGGTTGCCTACCTCTGATCTGGGATTTCAACTCCCAGAATCCCCTAGGCCAGGGGTAGGCAACCTTGGCTCTTTTATGACTGGTGGACTTCAACTCCCAGAATTCCTGAGCTGGCATGACTCAGCTTGGAAACCTCTCCCTGTCCCCTCAGCGTGGCTGGCTCAGGAATTCTGGGAGTTGAAGTCCACGAGTCATAAAAGAGCCAAGGTTGCCTACCCCTGGACTAGATAGATAGATAGATAGACAGAGAGACAGACAGACAGACAGACAGACCTAGATCAGGGATAGGCAACCTTGGCCCTTTTATAACTCGTGGACTTCAACTCCCAGAATTCCTGAGCCAGCCTGGCTCAGCTTGGAAACCTCTCCCTTTCCTTTCAGCATGGCTGGCTCAGGGATTCTGGGAGTTGAAGTCCACGAGTCATAAAAGGGCCGAGGTTGCCTACCCCTGGGATAAGCTCTCCTGCCTGTAGCAGTGAGTTGTACTAGAAGACCTCTGAGGTCCCTTTCAAATTTCTTCCTCTAGCTGTGACCGTATTTCCCCGAAAATAAGACCGGGTCTTATATTAATTTTTGCTCCAAAAGACGCATTAGGGCTTATTTTCCAGTTAGGTCTTATATTCGGGGAAATACGGTACTAAGTGCATCCGTCTGGCTGATGATCTTAACTGGGGCTTATTTGTGGGGGGGGCTTATATTACGAGCTTCCTGGAAAACAAATAACTGGGTCTTATTTTCGGGGAAATATGGTAGGTCACTGGGGGCTCCTTCCTCTCTTATCTGATTGGTTGCTAGGCAGATTCTCTTCTCTGCTTCTCTCAAGGTGATCTTCACATTCATTAGGTTGATTCATAGGACACAGAGTCATGCAGCTGGAAGGGACCTCAGAGGTCTTCTACTCCAACCCGCTGCCACAGGCAAGAGACCTTATTATACCATGCCAGTTCAAAGCTCTCCTCGTCCCCATTCGCACGTCTCTTGTTATGCACCCTGGAAAGTAAACATCCTTGTTCTTGCTCCTAAGTGCTGTGGGGATAGAGCAAGCGGCTGCGTTGTGGTGAGGCTGTGATCCACACGCTAGAAGGTGGCAATGTTGTTCAGGCTACCCTCAATGTGGCGGGGTGTGTGTGTGAAGGGAGGGGACGCTGAGGAAGATGTGGCTGTTTGGCTGCAGGGAGCAGCTGGACCTAGAGGTGGAGGTGCCCGCTTTCATACAGGGTGTGTCTGCACATTATTACCCCACAATCTCAGCTGTGTTGCTCTGGATTTAAAAGCCCCGTTAAAAACATAAATAGATAAAATGCTATACTCAGAAGAGTGCAAAACACACCTTGTATTCTATTCTGTTCTGTTCCATTATTCCTATTCCTATTCCTGTCCTGTCCTTATTCTGTTCCATTCCATTCCATTCCATATTTTCTATTCTATTCTATTCTGTTCTGTTCTGTTCTGTTCCGTTCCATTCCATTTTCTTTTCTATTTTCTATTCTATTCTATTCCATTTTCTATTCCATTCCATTTTCTATTCCATTCCATTCCGTTTTCTGTTTTCTATTCTATTCTATTCTATTCTATTCTATTCTATTCTATTCTATTCTATTCTATTCTATTCTATTCCATTCCATTCCACTCCATTTTCTATTCTATCTTCTATTTTCTATTTTCTATCTTCTATCTTCTATCTTCTATCTTCTATTTTCTATTCTATTCTATTCTATTCTATTCTATTCTATTCTATTCTATTCTATTCTATTCTATTCTATTCTATTCCATTCCATTTTCTATTTTCTATTTTCTATTTTCTATTCTATTCTATTCTATTCTATTCTATTCTATTCTATTCTATTCTATTCTATTCTATTCTACTGTTCTGTTCTGTTCTGTTCTGTTCTGTTCTGTTCTGTTCTGTTCTGTTCTGTTCTGTTCTGTTCTATTCTATTCTATTCTATTCTATTCTATTCTATTCTATTCTATTGGTACTCTACTCTACCGTACCCCACTCTACTCTACTCTATATACTCTATTCTACAAATTTACATAACTGTGCATCTGATGAGTATTACCCTTGGCTACGTCGAGAGTATTTTTTAATGATTCTCCACCAGCTGTGTATTTTCAGGCTTTATTTTTTTGTACTGTATGTGTGTGGGGTGTGGGTGTTGTGTACGTATTTGTTTTTAATGATGTGAGTTTGCTCAGAGTCATTTATTTCCTCCTGCGATCTTGTTTAAATTTGGGTTTAATGGCTTTTAATGGTTATTTAAGATGGTTTGAATTGTTGATTTTATTGTACAACGCCCAGAGTCACATTGGTGAGATGGGTGGCTGTACAAATTTGACAAAGAGATAAATTAAATGTACTTGAAATGGGTGGCCATATAAATCAAATAAAATAAAGTAAGGGAGGGAGGGAGGGAATAAAGAAGGGATAGAGGGAAGGAGAGAAGAAAGAAGGGAAGGAGGAAAGGAAGGAGGGAGAAGGAAGGAACGAAGGAAGGAAGGAAGGAAGGAAGGAAGGACAGAGAGAAAAGAGACGGAGGGAGGGACAAGGGAAGGAGAGAAGGAGAGAAGGGAGGGAGGGAATAAAGAACGGAAAGAGGGAAGGAGACAAGGGGGGAAAAGGGAGGGAGGGAGGGAAAGAGGGAGGGAGAAGGAAGGAGAAAGAGAGAGAAAAGAGACAGGGAGGGACTAGGGAAGAAAGGAGAAAAGGAGAGAAGGAGAGAAAGGGAGGGAGAGAGGGAAGGCAGGCAGGAGGAAGAAGGAAGGAAGGAAGGAAGGAAGGAAGGAAGGAAGGAAGAAAGAAAGAAAGAAAGAAAGAAAGAAAGAAAGGAAGGAAGGACAAGGAAAGGAGGGTGGGATGAAGGAAGGAAAGAAGGAGAAAGAGAGAAAAGAGACAGGGAGGGACAAGGGAAGAAAGGAGAGAAGAAGAGAAGGAGAGGGAGGGAGGGAATAAAAAAGAAGGAAGGAGACAAGGGGAAGAAAAAAGGGAGGGAAGAAGGGAAGCAGGGAGGGAGAAGGAGGGAAGGAAGGAGAAAGAGAGAAAAGAGACAGAGGGAGGGACAAGGGAAGAAAGGAGGGAAGGAGGGAAGGAATAAAGAAGAGAAAGAGGGGAGACAAGAGGAAGAAAGAAGGGAGGGAAGGAGGGAAGGAAGGAAGGAGAAAGAGAAAAGAGATGGAGGGAGGGACAAGGGAAGAAAGGAGAAAAGGAGAGAAGGAGAGAAAGGGAGGGAGAGAGGGAAGGCAGGAAGGAGGAAGGAAGGAAGGAAGGAAGGAAGAAAGGAAGGAAGGAAAAGGAAAGGAGGGTGGGATGAAGGAAGGAAAGAAGGAGAAAGAGAGAAAAGAGACAGGGAGGGACAAGGGAAGAAAGGAGAAAAGGAGAGAAGGAGAGAAAGGGAGGGAGAGAGGGAAGGCAGGAAGGAGGAAGGAAGGAAGGAAGAAAGGAAGGAAGGAAAAGGAAAGGAGGGTGGGATGAAGGAAGGAAAGAAGGAGAAAGAGAGAAAAGAGACAGGGAGGGACAAGGGAAGAAAGGAGAGAAGGAGAGAAGCAGGGAAGGAGAGGGAGGGAGGGAGGGAATAAAAAAGAAGGAAGGAGACAAGGGGAAGAAAAAAGGGAGGGAAGGAGGGAAGCAGGGAGGGAGAAGGAGGGAAGGAAGGAAGGAAGGAGAAAGAGAGAGAAAAGAGACAGGGAGGGACAAGGGAAGAAAGGAGAGAAGGAGAGAAGAAGAGAAGGAGAGGGAGGGAGGGAATAAGAAGAGAAAGAAGGAAGGAGACAAGGGGAAGAAAAAAGGGAGGGAAGCAGGGAGGGAGAAGGAGGGAAGAAAGGAAGGAAGGAGAAAGAGAGAGATAAGAGACGGAGGGAGGGACAAGGGAAGAAAGGAGAGAAGGAGGGAAGGAATAAAGAAGAGAAAGAGGGGAGACAAGGGGAAGAAAGAAGGGAGGGAAGGAGGGAAGGAAGGAGAAAGAGAGAAAAGAGATGGAGGGAGGGACAAGGGAAGAAAGGAGAGAAGGAGGGAAGGAGAGAAGCGGAGGGAGAGAGGGAAGACAGGCAGGAGCAAGAAAGGAAGGAAGGAAGGAAGGAAGGAAAAAGAAAGGAGGGAGGGAGATAGGGATGAAGGGAGGGAGGGAGGGAGGGAGGAAAGCAGACAGGAAGGCAAAAGTGGGAAGGAGAAAGCGAGGATGGAGGGAAGGAAGGAAAGAAGGAGGAAGGGAGGAGAGAGAAAAAGTAAGGGGGAGGCAGGAAGGATGGAAGAAAGGAAGAAAGGAAGGGAAAAAAGGAGGGGAGGCAGGAAGGAAGGAAAGAAAGGATAAACAAAAGCGCAAGGATACTTCCATCTAACAGAAACTATAAGCAATTGTTCCATCATTTTAATTGCTTTAAAAAAACAACAACAACAACACAAAACTACGGCTGATCTAAATCTTCTTTTCTGACGTCTTCACTTTCGGGACCTAATTTCCAAAACTACAGAATCTTTGGGAAAAAATGTCCCCTCTCAGCCAATTTCTTGGATTCAGCGCGATGGGATTCTCGCGTCGCCCACGGCCATCCGTTAGCCTAATTAAGCCGGAGAAAGCCGAGGATTTGCCCCCGAGGAGAACCACCATCCTCAATCCCTACGTGTCGCACAAATGGAAAAACCTGTCATCTCGCACCCGATGGATCGCATCCGGGACTCGGCAAGCGTTAGCAAGGCCTTCCATCTCCCCGAGGTTCTGGGGCGCCATTAACTCGATACCCTCCAAAACCTAAATTAATTAATTCCCAGAGGGCGGCGAAGCCACTGCGAAATTGGCCATGGTTGCAAAGATTGTGGGACCAGGATAGTGTGGTTGTAAGATAAAGCCATTTGCCCCCTCCCCCCCAAAAAAAACAACCCCAAACCCCAACACACCTTTCTCCTTCTCTTTTCCTTACAACAACAGCCCTGTGGGGTAGGCTGGGCTCAGAAAGATTCATTGGCTTAGCCGGCTTTCCGGCCTCAGGTAGGACTAGAACTCACCGTCTCCTGGCAATTAGTCCTAAGTCACCTCGCTGGCTTTTATGCCTAAAAAAATCACCGTCTCCCAATGTTTGGACCAAAGTCAACCAGCTGGCTTTCGTGTCTATGGCAGGACTAGAACTCACAGTCTCCTAGTGGCTGGCTGAAAGTCAACCAGCTGGCTTTCATGCCTAAAGTGGGACTAGAACTCACCGTCTTCTGGTGATTGGCCTAAAATCAACCAGCTGGTTTTTATGCCTCAGGCAGGACTAGAACTCACTGTCTCCTGGTGATTGGCCTTAAGTCACCTAGACAGAACTAAAACTCACAGTCTCTCACTGTTTGGACCAAAGTCAACCAGCTGGCTTTCATGTCTATGGCAGGACTAGAACTCACGGTCTCCTGGTGATTGGCCTAAAATCTCACAAACGGCTTTCACGCTTAAGGCGGGACTAGAACTCACCATCTCCTAGTGGTTGGCTGAAAGTCAACCAGCTGGCTTTCATGCCTAAGGCGGGACTAGAACTCACCGTCTCCTGGTGATTGGCCCTAAGTCACCTAGCTGGCTTCTATGCCTAAGACAGAACTAAAACTCACAGTCTCTCAGTGTTTGGACCAAAGTCAACCACCTGGCTTTCATTCCTAAGGCAGGACTAGAACTCACTGTCTGTCTCCTGGTGATTGCCCTAAAATCTCACAGACAGCTTTCATGCTTAAGGCGGGACTAGAATTCACCGTCTCCTAGCAGTTGGCAAAAAGTCAACCAGCTGGCTTTCATGCTTAAGGTGGAACTAGAACTCACTGTCTCCTGGTGATTGGTCTAAAATCTCACAGACGGCTTTCACGCTTAAGGCGGGACTAGAACTCACTGTCTCCCAGTGGTTGGCTGAAAGTCAACCAGTTTGCTTTCATGCCTAAGGCGGCACTAGAACTCACTGTCTCCTGGTGATTGGCCTAAAATCTCACAGACGGCTTTCATGCTTAAGGCGGGACTAGAATTCACCGTGTCCTAGTGGTTGGCTGAAAGTCAACCAGCTGGCTTTCATGCCTAAGGCGGCACTAGAAATCACAGTCTCCTGGTGATTGGACCAAAGTTAAACAGCTGGCTTTCACGCCTAAGACAGGACTAGAACTCACTGTCTCCTGGTGATTGGCCCTGTCACCCAGCTGGCTTTTATGCCTAGTGGGAGACTAGAACTCACCACCTTAATTACTAGACCAAAGTGACTTAATCTCTCCCACTGCCCTCGTGACTTTACTGTGGGTGCAAAGATTAATCCATATGCCCCCTCCACTGTTGCTTTCACCTGCCCTTTTAACCCCCATTAAACCCCATAATCCCCTGCTTTGCTGGGCACGATGGGGAGTAGAAAAAGCAGCCTGTCACACCACCCCTGAAGGAAGCCTTGGAAGGACCATACCAACCTTGTTCAACACCTCTTTGGCACAGTGAAGGTGCTAGTCCTCATGCAGTTGCACGAGAGACCTGCAATTCTGTTGAGTTGTCAGAGCAATGAGGGTGGGAGGCGGGACCCGGGAACCCTGCCTGGAGACACCACAAGTCGCTAGGCCTCAATCCAGGAGGGGGCGTGTGCTAATCTGAGAGGGGCATGATGGGAAAAGAGCCAGCTTTTCCCATAATGCCGATCTCCTTGCTGTCATTTCTTTCCTGCAATCTCTGAAAAGCTCTCCCTTCTTCCTCCTGCTGCAGCCTGACCACCATTGCTAATTTGTCTCGCTTTCCTGGGTTCGCCTTTTCAGGCGCTTCCCGTGGTCTGTAGGTTGCTACGGTAACGCAGCAGGCCGCCGGCTCCATCCTTCGGCTTGCTTATTCGGGAATCAGGCCGCTTTGCGATCGTCTTGTATTATAGAAGCCTTTCTTTTCCTCTCCCTGTAGTGCCAGCTTCAAACAGGGCCTCCTTTAACCACGATTTAAAGCTATCATTATAAAAGCAAAGCCTCCTTGGAAGCTGAGGAGAGGGAACTGGTGCATGGACAGAGTGCTTTTCCCCCCCTGCCCTTCAGCGTCTTCCATTTGCAAACTTGAAGAATCCAGACTTGCAAACCTGGGGTGTGAAGCCCACTCTGTGGCTCCATTTGAATCTGGGGTAGGGTCCCCCTAAACTGCCTGCCTCAGCCTGCTCCCAAACCCACTAGCCTCTGAGCAGGTGAAGAGAACATTCCTGAGCAATACGCATCGAGCGCTGCAAAGAAGGGTTGAATGGTAGAATCTCTGAATTAAAATAGGCCTCCTTTTTCACCAATGATGGCTTAATTCTAGTTTGTAAAAGGGCGGGATCCGAGTTTCTAAGTAACTCTTACAATCTGGGGTCTTCTAAACTGATTATATTCTGTCAGGTGTTGATCAGGTGTTTAGTAACTCCATACAACAAACAAACAATGTTTACATGATACATTATGTGTGTGTGTGTGTGTGTGTGTGTGTGTGTATTATATTATTATGTAATCTATATTATATAATAAATACACGCACATTATTATATAAAACATAATAATATATTAAGATAAGATAAGAGATAAGATAAGGTAAGATAAGATAAAATAAGATAAAATAAGATAAAATAACTATTGTCATTTTTTTACTATGGGCACAACGGCACACATTAAAAATGAAATCTAGTTGCTCGCTCTCAAAGTGAAACACATACATGACACACACCCAAACATACTATATACAACATATGTATAGACCAGGGGTAGGCAACCTTGGCTCTTTTATGACTCGTGGACTTCAACTCCCAGAATTCCTGAGCCAGCCATGCTGAGGGGAAAGGGAGAGGTTTCCAAGCTGAGCCAGGCTGGCTCAGGAATTCTGGGAGTTGAAGTCCACCAGTCATGAAGAGGCCATAGTTCCCCCACGCTGGCTCAGGAATTCTGGGAGTTGAAGTCCACGAGTCATAAAAGAGCCAAGGTTGCCTACCCCTGACTAGATGAGATAGATAGACAGACAGATAGACAGATCAAGGGTAGGCAACCTTGGCTCTTTTCTGACTCGTGGACTTCAACTCCCAGAATTCCTGAGCCAGCCATGCTGAGGGGAAAGGGAGAGGTTTCCAAGCTGAGCCGTGCTGGCTCAGGAATTCTGGGAGTTGTGGTCCATAAAAGAGCCAAGGTTGCCTCCCCCTGGTATAGACCCATACCCCTACATATACATAACAAATAAATATTAAATACTGTATGGACTTCAACTCCCAGAATTCCCCAGCCAATTTGGGAATTCTGGGAGTTGAAGTCCAGGCCTCTTAAAGTGAGCTAGACTGAGCAACACTCTGTAAAATGAGTTTTGACTCTGGGGGAATTTTTGTAGTCCTACCGACAATTTTCCATTCCATTTGATCTACTTTCGTACTGCAAACTTCCTGACCTCCCCCAGGCTTATTTATTTATTTATTTATTTTATTTTATCACTTTTATATGCCGCCCTTCTCCGAAGACCCAGGGCGGCTCCCCGTATCATGCAGCAACCCATTGCTAACCGAAATGGAACCTCCACTGTCAGAGGCAGTCTACCTTAGAATATACCAGCCGATCGATCGCCAGGGAAAAAAAAAATATTCCCAAATTGGGCGATCGTTGCGCACTATCGAATGTCCGAGGCCGCAGAAAAGTCCCGCAAAGGACGGCGTCAAGTTACCTCTCCCCGATAAACAGAGTCCGGTTGATGGTCAGCATCCGTTGGATATGGAGGCGCTCGGCCCCGGCCTCCTGGCTGGCGAATCGTCCGAGTCCGTTGCCCACAAACACGGCATATTGCTTGACGTCTGCGGGAAATCAAGGAGAGAGAGAGAGAGAGAGAGAGAGAGAGAGAGAGAGAGAGAGAGAGAGAGAGAGAGACGGGTGGGGAGTTACAAGTCGTCCTAAGTTTACGGCTCCGACGGAGGCCAACATTTCAGTTGCTAAGCGAGACCGTTGTTCAAAATCCCTGCCCCGTTTTACGAGGGAATCACTGCAGTTGTTAAGTTAGTAACGTGGTTGTTAAGTGAATTTGCTTTCCCCTGCTTGTCAGAAGGTCGCGAAAGGGGGATCGTGTGACCAACCCCCCCAGAGACACTGTGACCATCATAAATACGAGCTAGTTGCTAAGCGTCTGAATTTTGATCACGGGACCGTGGGGAGGCTACAACGGTCCTAAGTCTGAAAACCCATCACAGGTCACTTTTTTTTGACGCCGTCGTAACTTCAAACGGTCACTAAACGGACGGTTGTAAGTCAAGGGCGACCTGTATTGGGCAATTCCCAAAGGAATCCTGGTCTAGTTATCCAACCTCAGGATGAGGAACGTCCAAGCGGCGGGAGGGTGGGGGGTGAAAATGCCTCGTTGCTTTTTGATGGATGTAGGATCAGGTCTGGACTGCTGGGGTGGATTCAAATCCTACTTCAAAGAAGTTTTGCAAAGAGCCCTGGTGGCGCAGTGGTTAGAATGCAGCATTGCAGGCTAATTTACTGTTCACTGCCAGCAGTTCGATCCTGACCGGCTCAAGGTTGACTCAGCCTTCCATCCTTCCAGATTGTTGGGGGGCAAGAGGCTGACTCTGTAAATTGTTTAGAAAGGGCTATTGCTGTCTGTCTGTCTCTGTCTGCCTGTCTGTCTGTCTGTCTGTCTGTCTGTCTGTCTGTCTGTCTGTCTGTCTGTCTGTCTGTCTGTCTATCTATCTATCTATCTATCTATCTATCTATCTATCTATCTATCTATCTATCTATCTATCTATCTATCTACTTACCTACCTACCTACCTACCTACCTACCTATCTATCTATCTATCTATCTATCTATCTATCTATCTATCTATCTATCTATCTATCTATCTATCTATCTATCTATCTATCTATCTATCTATCTACCTACCTACCTACCTATGGGGGCAGATGTACTTTCAGACTGGCAAGATTCTGTTAATGTGTCAAGGTATTGATTTAACAACTAACCAGCTTATATAATGTAAGATGTAAAATGTAATGATGGGAATGACTCAGCAGGGTCTGTGTCTCTTGAAGAGCCTTCATATAAAGGGAAGGCTCTGCTGATGTGTTCTCTCTCTTCCGGTTCCTGCTGTATCTGTGGTTTGTTGGATCCTGCTGTATTAGCAGGTGTATTTATGTTGTTCTTGGTGTGTGATATTGTAGATCAGTGGTGGCGAACCTATGGCACGTGTGCCACAGGTGGCACGCAAAGCCCTCTCTGTGGGCACACTCACCGTCGCCCTAGTTCTAGGCCTTCAGCTGGGTTTTATAAAACCTTTTCGCTTTAGGCCTCCACTGCCGTATGCAAAAAAAAAAAAAAAGTTCAATCAATCAGTCAATTTCAACTTCTCGCGGGAAAAAAAAAAGATCTCGCAAAGTTGGAATTGATTGATTGAACTTTTTAGTCCTACCCAGTCTGCCGTTACCACCGCAGCCACGCCCACCCAATGGGCCACACCCACTCAATGGGCCACGTCCACCCGGCACCTGATGATACATAAGTGGGTTTTGGATTGCAGTTTGGGCACTCGGTCTCTAAAAGGTTCGCCATCGCTGTTGTAGATAGTGTAAGATAAACCACCACGTGATCGCAATCCAAGTGTCTGACAACCAGCTTATACCGGTATTTAGGATGACTGCCACATCTTGATCACGATTCACTTAATGATCACAAGATTTACTTAATGACTATGTGATTCATTTAACGACCACATGATTCTCTCAACAATTGCACGATTCACTTAGTGACTGTACAATTTACTTAATGACTGCATGATTCACTTAACAACCACACGATCAACTTAAAGCCACATGGTCCACTTAACGACCACACGATTCACTTAACAGCCACAGGATTCATTTAACGACCATACTATTCACTTGATGACCCTTTGATTCACTGAACGACCACACTTCACTTAAAGGCCACACGATTCACTTGAAGACCATATGATTCACTTAACGACCACACGATTCACTTGAAGACCACACAATTCACTTAACAACCACACAACTCACTTAACGCCCACACGATTCACTTAATAACCATGGTATAAATGGTCGTAAAATCAGGTCCAGTCCTGTGAGGATTTGCTTAGCAACTGGATTGCATAGTGACCTTAAGTCTGGATCCATGTTATGGTCGTAAGTCAAGGACTACCTGTCATTCAACAAGGTAACCCCCAGTTGGAAAACAGTTTGCAAAAACTCTCCAGCTGGGAACTTACAGTCCTCCAGAGCGACGCTGATGGGCCCAGATTCTTCGGGGAAGTGGGCGTGAGACGTCCTCTCCAGCAGCAATAGGAAAATGAGAGGCAGGCAGGTGGGGCTCATGACTTCTGTGCGGCGTGCCCTTCGCACCCCTGGAAAATTTCAAGGGAAGACAACCGAAGAATATTAAGCTGTTAGCCAGTGGTGGGACTCAAATACCTTAACAACAAATTCTCTGCGTGGATGCAGGCCTGGGCCTCCGAGGCCTACCATGGACTTCCAGAAGTGACATCCACGCACTTCCTGTGGGCTATTGTAGGCCTGGGAGGCCTCCTCCAGGCCTCCGAGGCTTAGAACGGACTTCCGGAAGTGACATCCACGCACTTCCTGTGAGCTGTTCTAGGCCTGGGAGGCCTCCTCCAGGCCTCCGAGGCCTGGAACGGACTTCCGGAAGTGACATCCACGCACTTCCTATGGGCTGTTCTAGGCCTGGGAGGCCTCCTCCAGGCCTCCGAGGCCTGGAACGGACTTCCGGAAGTGACATCCACGCACTTCCTGTGGGCTGTTCTAGGCCTGGGAGGCCTCCTCCAGGCCTCCGAGGCCTAGAACGGACTTCCAGAAGCAGCATGGTTTCAGCCGGTTCTCCGAACTCAACAAAATTTAGCTACTGGTTCTACTGAACCGGTGTGAACCAGCTGAATCCCACCACTGCTGTTAGCCCCCAAAAAACTCAGTGTATAACCCATACCATGACCCACCATATAGCTTGGGGAAAAAAACAAAACAAAGCATCAAGGGAGCTCCCCACATTTCCCCCCCCCCAAATAAGACTGAGTCTTATATTCATTTTTGCTCCAAAAGACGCATTAGGGCATTATTTTCCGGTTAGGTCTTATTTGGGGGGGGGGGAAACAGGGTAGGATCCAAAAAGTTTGAACCCCAGGCCACACCGGACGTCTATGCTTGCCGTTCTCTTGTGGGTTTATTTCCAAAATCCACCACATGTCTCTCCTGCTTTCCCCCTTCTTGCCCTTAGCAGGTTCACTGTGGAAATGAAGATGCCAATTGCAAAGACAGATCTCTCCGATGACCCCCGTGTGTCAGAACCATTTATCATCCGATTTCTAGTTTCCCCAGCCTTTCACTGCGGTGCCTCCCGATTTCCCTTCTAGTTCCTCTGGGAAAGTTTTTAAACTAACTTGGTTGGATGGAAGCGAGGAACAGGGGGTCCATCCTGATACTGCTGCTTTCTAGGCGTTCCGCCTTGTTAGCCGTAAATCTTGGTGAGGTTCTCAACTCGAGCTAGAAAAGTGGATTCATATCTTTTTATTTAGGCATAAGTGAGAAGTAATCCCAAAGGTGCTTTTTTTTCCACAACGTATGGAATGACTATCGGTTGCAGGAATATCGGAAACGCTCAGGAGGATCTTTAGCCAACACAACGTACGTGCATACTTCAAACCCAAGAATACTCTAAGGCAGAAGCTTGTCCACCCCAAAGGATGAAACACCAGACGCAAACTGAGCAACGTGGTAGATGCAGCGCAGCGCAGTGAGCCTTGTGCAGATCTGTACATCCGGGAAACAAAACAACCACTTCACAAACGCAGGGCACAACCTAGGAGAGCAAATCCATCAGCGCAGGGCACAAAAAAAAAGAAAGAAAGAAAGACAAAGGCCACTCTTTCGAAGACCGCATTTTGGACGGAGAGGACCGCTGGTTTGAAAGAGGAGGCAAAGAGGGCATCTAGGTCAAAATTGAGCAGCACAACACAACATCCTCTATCTCCAGTCTACAACACAGTCCTCTCAGCAGAGGGAGAAGGCTCCTCACCCATTTGCACCACTCAGGTGACCCTGAAGAAACAGATAAGCCTCAAGGACTCTCTAAAAGAATGCAAATGACCAGCTGTCTGCAAGGAGTATAAATCCTTCCCTTCCCCACCATCCAGTCAGAGCTGGAGAAGCTTCTGGGAGGAGAAGTAAGTACAGAGAAGAGCAACAAAAAGGATCAGGGGACTGGAGGCTAAAACATATAAGGAACGGCTGCTGGAATTGGGCATGTCTAGTTTAATGAAGAGAAGGACGAGAGGGGACATGATCGCCGCGTTCCAGTATCTCAGGGGCTGCCCCAAAGAAGAGGGAGTCAAGCTCTTCTCCAAAGCGCCTGAAGGCAGGACAAGAAGCAACGGATGGAAACGAATCAAGGAGAGAGAAGCAACCTGGAACTAAGGAGAAACTTCCTGACAGTCAGAACAATTAACCAGTGGGACAACCTGCCTCCAGAAGCGGTGAATGCTCCAACACTGGAAGTTTTTAAGAAGAGACTGGACAGCCATTTGTCTGAAATGGTATAGGGTTACCTGCCTGAGCAGGGGGTTGGACTAGATGACCTCCAAAGTCCCTTCCAACTTTATTATTATTATTATTATTATTATTATTATTATTATTATTATTATTATTATTATTATTATTATTATTATTATTATTATTATTATTATTATTATTATTATTGTACAAGAAAGCCCAGTTGCCTCATGAAAATGCACCTTTGGGAGAACCAGGACCTGGATGACTGAGCATCTCCAGAAATGAAAAGTAAATTTCCCACAGGTAAAAGTAGAAAGATCCTTAGAAACGCAGAAATAACTTTACAGTATACACGTCGTCCTGGACTTACAGCAGTTCATTTAATAACCGTTCAAAGCTGCAACGGCAGTGAAAAAAGCGACTTGTGACCCTTTTTCACGCTTACAACCGTCGCAGCCTCCCCGTGGTCAGGTGATCAGAATTCAGACGCTTGGCCACTGGTTCCTATTTACGACGGTTTGCAGTATCCCGGGGCCACTCATGGGATCTCCCTTGTGCAACCTTCTGACAAGCAAACTCAATGGGAAGCCAGAGCTACTAAACAACCGTGTCACTAATTTAACAACTGCAGTGATTCAACTTAATAACTGTGGCAAGAAAAGTCATAAAATGGGGCAAACTTCGCTTAACACGTGCCTCAGTTAGCAACAGAGATTTTGGACTCAGTTGTGGTCGTGAATTGAGGGCTATCTATACCAGGGGTAGGCAAGCTCGGCTCTTTTATGACTTCAACTCCCAGAATCCCTCAGCCAGCCACGCTGAGGGGAAAGGGAGAGGTTTCCAAGCTGAGCCAGGCTGGCTGAAGAATTCTGGGAGTTGAAGTCCACGAGTCATGAGGGGGTCATAGTTTCCCCCATGCTGGCTGAGAAATTCTGGGAGTTGAAGTCCACCAGTCATGAAGGGGCCATAGTTTCCCCCATGCTGGCTCAGGAATTCTGGGAGTTGACGTCCACGAGTCATCAAAGAGCCAAGGTTGCCTACCCCTGGCCTATACATAGTTCAAGCATGTTGGGTTTGGAATACGTTCTCTCATTGGCTAGCATCACTTGAGTCATAAACCATCTTGCAGAGCAAGTCCAGCATCTTTATATGTTCTACAGTTGTCCTCAACTTACGACGGTTCATTTAGTGAGCGTTCAAAGTTATAACGGGATGGGGGGATCACGCGATCCCGTTTTGCGACCTTCTGACAAGCAAAGTCAATGGGGGGAAGGCAGTTTCACTTAACAACCGTGTTACCCACTAGCTGGATCGATTTGTTTCAACAACTGTGGCAGGAAAAGTCGTAACATGGGGCAAACCTCACTTAAGAACTGCCTCGCTTAGCAACAGCCATTCCAGCCACTTGGCTCAAAAAAAAAAAGTGCTATTTTTAAGAAAACCAGCAGAAACCCTGCCTGCAAATGTAATTTTAAGATACCGATTTAGAAGCAGTCCCGTTCAGTTTGTGGGGACCTATTTTCCCCAAAGTGAATAATTAGCAGCTTGCAAATGCCTCCTTGCCAAATCCCTGGCAAGACATCTGTCAGTCAAAAACAGTGAAGGGAGACACACAGAAGACCATCTGTCGTTGCGCTGATTGAGGGATTTTTTTTTTAATCCTGCCTTTATTTTTGTCATAAATAACTGTAGGGGGTGAACATCTCTAATGTGTCTTCTGGCTCCTATTTTCCCCACAACAGTCCTGCGAGGTGGGTTGGGCTGAAAGGGAATGACTGGCCCAAAGTCACCCAGTTGGCTTTCAGGCCGAAGGCGGGACTAGAACTCACCATCTCCTGGTGAATTGGCTCTAAGTCACCCCGCTGGCTTTTAGGCCTAAGGCAGGACTAGAACTCACCGTCTCCTGGTGATTGGCCCAAAGTCACCCAATTGGCTTTCATGCCTAAGGCGGGACTAGAACTCACTGTCTCTTGGTGATTGGCCCAAAGTCACCCAGCTGCAGGATTTGGGTTTGGCTAGTCTAAAGAAAAGAAGAAATAGGGGAGACACGATAGCAGTCTTCCAGTATCTCAGGGGCTGCCCCAAAGAAGAGGGAGTCAAGCTATTCTCCAAAGCGCCTGAAGGCAGGACGAGAAGCAATGGATGGAAACTCATCAAGGAGAGAAGCAACCTGGAACTCAGGAGAAACTTCCTGACAGTGAGAACAATTAACCAGTGGAACTACCTGCCTCCAGAAGCGGTGAATGCTCCAACACTGGAAGTTTTTAAGAAGAGACTGGGCAACCATTTGTCTGAAATGGTACTATAGGGTTTCCTGCCTGAGCAGGGGGTTGGACTAGATGACCTCCGAGGTTCTTTCCAGCTCTATTCTATTCTATTTCTTCTGACTGCCTGTGACTTGGGTCCCTCTCCCGCCGACTCGAGTCTCAAATGGCAAATTCACCCATAATGCAGCGACATGCTTTTAGTATTCCGCCTGCTGCTTTTAAGAAAGATTCTGCTCTCTCTGGTTGAAGCTTGGGCACCCCCGTCGTGTTTCCAAGCCATGTTTTTGATGTTCTTTTGACTGCAAGTCACATTGTCCTGATCAATAAAACCTGTCTAACCGCACTTGAGGGATATGACAGAGGACCGCTCTCTCCACACCCAGAAATCAAAGCGTAAAAGGCCTTGTTTTGCACCGCACTCCAGAGCACCGAATCACGACGAGGCTGGGTCACTCACACGCCGCTTCCCAAATAAATTAATATTTCAATAATTCATTCCCCACACCCCTGCACATTCTTCACTCCTCTCCTTTTAAGGCAGGAAGGTGCCATTAATCCTAATTCTCACTTTCCATTCACAGGTATAAGCGGTGGGAGGTGAGAGAGAGAGAGAGAGAGAGAGAGAGAGAGAGAGAGAGAGAGAGAGACAAAGACAGAGACAGAGACAGAGAGACAGACAGACAGAGAGAGAGACAGAGAGAGAGACAGAGAGAAAGAGACAGAGAGAGAGAGAGAGAGAGAGAGAGAAAGAGAGACAGAGACAGAGAGAGTGAGAGAAAGAGAGAGAGACAGAGTGAGAGAAAGAGAGAGAGAGACAGAGAGAGAGAGACAGAGAGAGAGAGAGAGAGAGAGAGAGAGAGAGAGGCTCCAGTAGGCCCTAATCAACTCGATAAAGAACTAAAAAAGGCGATATTATTTATTTTTCATTTGTTCATTGAATTTCTAGGCCGCCGATCTCACCACTAGGCGACTCTGTGCGTCTGTAGAATGTTGAATGGGGGGAAATTCGGTGTAAGTCTAGAGAGATAAAGAAAGCATAATATGGTCTAGTGGTGAAGGCACCAGGTGACAAACCGGGAGACGATGATTTCTAGTTCTGCCTTAGCCATGAAAGCCAGTTGGTGATTTGGAGCAATCACCAGGAGACGGTGAGTTCTAGTTCCACCGTTAACATGAAAGCCGTCTGGGTGACTTTGGGCCAACTAACAAGAGATGATGAGTTCTGTTTCGGCCTTAAGCATGAATGCCAGCTGGGTGGCTTTAGGCCAATCACTAGGAGAAGTGAGTTCTAGTTCTGCCTTAGGAATGAAAGCCAGCTGGGTGGCTTTGGGCCAATCACTAGGAGAAGTGAGTTCTAGTTCTGCCTTAGGAATGAAAGCCAGCTGGGTGGCTTTGGGCCAATCACTAGGAGAAGTGAGTTCTAGTTCTGCCTTAGGAATGAAAGCCAGCTGGGTGACTTTGGGCCAATCACTAGGAGAAGTGAGTTCTAGTTCTGCCTTAGGAATGAAAGCCAGCTGGGTGACTTTGGGCCAATCACTAGGAGAAGTGAGTTCTAGTTCTGCCTTAGGAATGAAAGCCATCTGGGTGACTTTGGGCCAATCACCAGGAGACGGTGAGTTCTAGTTCTGCCTTAGGAATGAAAGCCGGCTGGGTGACTTTGGGCCAATGACTAGGAGAAGTAAGTTCTAGTTCTGCCTTAAGAATGAAAGCCAGCTGGGTGACTTTGGGCCAATCACCAGGAGACAGTGAGTTCCAGTTCTGCCTTAGGAATGAATGCCAGCTGGGTGACTTTGGGCCAATCACTAGGAGAAGTGAATTCTAGTTCTGCCTTAGGAATGAATGCCAGCTGGGTGACCATTCTCTCTCAATCCAACTCACCTCACAGGGTTTTGTGGGCAGAATAGGAGGAAGATGGGGTATTAGATAGGCCCAGCACCTTGAGTTCTTTATTAAACAAGTAATAAAGACAGGATATAACTAAAAATAATAATAATATTTCCAAGGTAGAGCCTGGAGAAGATCAGCCCTTTCAACTGGGAATTTAAGAAGCCTGATACTTAAAAAAAAAGGTGACATTTCCTTTCAGCCAAAAATGCACTCCAGTTGATTTTCTGAAACTCCATGGAAACAGTTTTTGCATCCTTCTAAGGCAGCGGTTCTCAACCTATGGGTCGCGACCCCATTTGGGGTCAAACGACCGTTTTGCGGGGGTCGCCGGACACTGCGGTCCGCCATTTTGTTTTGTTTTATTTTTATTTTATTTTTTTTTCGCGCGCGCACCGCGCATGCGTGGTTTGTGCCGTCGCGCCCGCGCTGCGCATGTGCGGATCAGCCCGTCGCGGTCCGCCATTTTGTTTTTTTTGTTTTTTTTGGTCGCGTGCGCTGCGCATGCACGGTTTGGGCCGTCGCGCGCACGCGCGCCGCGCATGCGCGGATCGGCCCGTCACGGTCCGCCATTTTGTGTTTTTTTTTGTTTTTTATTTTTTTGTTGTTTTTTTTGTCGCGCGCACGCCGCGCATGCACAAATCGGCCTGTCACGGTCTGCCATTTTGTGTTTTTTTTGTTTTTGATTTTTTTGTTGTTTTTTTTGTTGCGCGCACGCCGCGCATGCACAGATCGGCCTGTCACGGTCTGCCATTTTGTGTTTTTTTTGTTTTTGATTTTTTTTGTTGTTTTTTTTTGTCGCGCGCACGCCGCGCATGCACAGATCGGCCTGTCACGGTCTGCCATTTTGTGTTTTTTTTGTTTTTGATTTTTTTTGTTCTTTTTTTTTGTCGGCGCACGCCGCGCATGCACAGATCGGCCCGTCCCACGCGCGTGCGCGTGCCCGGGTCGGGGTCGCGGCGCGCATGGGCGGCGCAAGTGGGGTCCACCTCCACCTAACCTAGAGATTTCCTGTTGGCCTCGTATCCCTGATCGAAAAGGATTATGAACTCGCAAAAGTGTATGGACTCTTTTAACAACCACGTAGATGGAGTTTGTCCAGGAAGATCTCTTTCCCCCAACCTCTTTAGATCTTGGATGGTCCATTCATCACCTCTGTAACTTAGTCCACTCCACCTTACCGCTGGTTGTCCTCTTCTTCTCTTCCCTTCCCTCTTTCCTGGCACCAGGGAACTTCTCTAGAAAGATAGATCTTCACATAATAAATCCAACATGTGATAGTTAGCGCCTGGTCCATGGTGTCTCCAGGGAGGACTTGGGGTTGAAGTGTTCAATGATCTATTGACTTGTTTCTTCAGCTATTCATAAAATTCCCAGGCGTCTTCTCCAAGTCCAACCCTGATTTAACAAACTTCTTCTGCCAACAACAGAGTCCACTGGGGACATTCATCTGCCAGAAGGTCCTGGCAGTGAGCTGGGAACTCTCCGTGGCTCCTTTTCAAGTGGTTGTGTGCTTTGCACACCCAGCAAAGCAAACACAGGTCTGTCTTTGTTCTCGGTGGTCGGTCAGGAACCAGAAGGACAGAGGAGTGAGTGGGGCCATCTTCTTTTGGTGTGGTCCTTCCAGATGGGTTGGAGCAATGTTTCCCAACTTTAAGATGTGTGGACTTCAACTCATGTGGACGACGGGCTATGTGTTTTACAATGTTTTAACCCAATCGGCCAGCCAGTTATGCTGGGGGTGGGGGCATGTTGACGGAGTTCTGGCAAACTCGACTGGTGGCCACGCGAAACAGTGCAAACCCCATGCTACTGCAGACTGAATTGTTACATCCACCCCTGCAAACAGTAGGAGATCCGCCCAGTCGTTTTGTTGGTAATTGATGTACCAGCAGAGGTATTGTTCCAGCACTCCATTCGTACATTCGCAAGCTCCATTAGTTTGAGAGTGGTGCAAGGAACTTAGACCCTGGGTGTCAAGCTTGAAGCTTGCTTTGCTGGTGCGACAATTATTGCTTCTTAGCTTGCCAATGAACCTGTGGGGAGGAGGATGGGGTGCAAATGGGTGTGAAGCCTTCTTGGAACTACTAAAAGGACTGTATTGTAGGGTGGACATAGATGATGTCATATCCCTCCCCATCTATATAATAATAATAACAATAACAATAACAATAACAATAACAATAACAACAACAACAACAATAATAATAATAATATTGGAAGGGATCTTGGAGGTCATCAAGTCCAACCCCCTGCTCAGGCAGGAAACCCAACACCATTTTGGACAAATGGCTGTTCATTCTCTTCTTAAAAACTTTCAGTGTTGGAGCATTCACCGCTTCTGGAGGCAAGGAGTTCCACTGGTTAATTGTTCAGTCAGGAAGTTTCTCCTTAGTTCTGGGTTGCTTCTCTCCTTGATTAATTTCCATCCGTTGCTTCTTGTCCTGTCTTCAGGCGCTTTGGAGAATAGCTTGACTGCCTCTTCTTTGGGGCAGCCCCTGAGATACTGGAACTCTGCTATCATGTCCCCCCTCATCCTTCTCTTCGTTAAACTAGACATACCCAATTCCAGCAACTATTCCCCATAGTTTTATTCTCCAGTCCCCCGATCCTCTTTGTTGCTCTTCTCTGTACTCTTTCTAGAGTCTCAACATCTTTTTTTACATCGTGGTGACCAAAGCTGGATGCAGGATTCCAAGTGTGGCCTCACCAAGGCCTTGTAAAGTGGTACTAACACTTCACGTGATCTTGATTCTCTCCCTCTGTTAATGTAGCCTAGCACTGTGTTGTGACATGTGACATATGACATGTCGCGCGATGTATCGGGACTCTTTTGCCATTGCCGGCCATGGGGTGGGCGCAGATTCCGCGGGACGCCTCCAGCCCGCAGGCCGGCAATTTGACACCCCTGACTTAAACCACCGGGTTAGTAACTTCTATCAACCGCCATGATCCACAAGAAAGGAACAAGAAATGTCCTAAAACGGGGACAAAACGTGCTTCACAAAGGTCTCGCTTAACCACAGAAATTTTGGGCTCCCTTGGCGTCGTAAATCGAGGGCTTATTTATTTATTTATTTTTATTTGATTTGATTTGACTTCTATGCCGCCCTATTCTGGAGAACTCAGGGTGGCTCACAACATAAATAGAAATCACCAGTTAAAATACATATATAAAAACCCCTAAGTTAAAAAAGAAAAACCAATCATTCAACAAACATGCACACAAACATACACTGGCTAGGGGCAAGATGTTAACTGCCCCAAGCCTGCCGGCAGAGGTGTGTTTTAAGTAATTTACGAAAGGCGGAGAGGGTGGGGGCAATACAGATCTCCGGGGGGGGAGTTGGTTCCAGAGGGCCGGGGCCGCAACAGAGAAGGCTCTTCCCCTAGGCCCCGCCAGGCGACACTGCCTGGCTGACGGGACCTGGAGAAGGCCGACTCTGTGGGCCCTAACTGGTCGCTGGGTTTCGTGAGGCAGCAGACGGTCCCGTAAGTAACCTGGTCCGATGCCATGTAGGGCTTTACAGGTCATAACCAACGCTTTGAATTGCGTTCGGAGACCAATTGGCAGCCAATGCAGCTCACGGAGTGATGCCGAAATGTGGGCATTTCTGGGCAGGCCCAACACTGCTCGCGCGGCTGCATTCGGCATTACCTGAAGTCTCCGAACGTTTTTTAAAGGTAGCCCCATGTAGAGAGCATTGCAGTAGTCGAACCTCGAGGTGATAAGGGCATGAGTGACTGTGAGAAGAGACTCCCGGTCCAAATAGGGCCGCAACTGGTGCACCAGGCGAACCTGGGCAAATGTCCTCCTCGCCACAGCCGAAAAATGATGTTCCAAATTTAGCTGTGGATCGAGGAGGACGCCCAAGTTGCGGACCTTCTCCGAGGGGGTCAAAAGCCTGTGCATGCTTTTAATTGGTTAAAAATAAAATAGCCATTTGCTTTGCTGGGTGAATATCGGTACATCTTGGCCTCGGAGACCGCCCCCACCCCCAGTGCTACCGAGAAATCTTGCTAATTTTCTTTCTCGGACACCAAAACAGCTTTGGAAGCCAATGACGCCGGAGACATCCAACATCCAAGCAGATAATTAAATCTCTGTTCTGTATCTTGTCCAGAATAGACATCTGCGCCGTCAAAGGACAAACAAAGAGTGAGAAATTTCATCTTTTTCGAGCTATTTCTGCAGACTCTCCTCATCTGTTTATGTAAGAATGGGTACATTTCAAATTCCTGCTGCCCTCTACTCCAGCAGATGGTTTTCCAAACGGGGCAGCTTCGAAATAGGATTCTGGGAGCTGAAGTCCGTAAAGCTTAAACTCGTGAAGAATCAGGTGGAAGCAGAATGACAGCGTAACAGACCTGGAAGGGACTTTGGAGGTCTTCTAGTCCAACCCCCTGCTCAGGCAGGAGAGCCTAGACCAGGGGTAGGCAACCTTGGCTCTTTTCAGACTCGTGGACTTCAACTCCCAGAATTTCTGAGCCAGCTATGCTGAAGGGAAAGGGAGAGGTTTCCAAGCTGACCCGTGCCGGCTCAGGAATTCTGGGAGTTGAAGTCCACGAGTTATAAAAGAGCCAAGGTTGCCTACCCCTGGCCTATCCCATTTCAGACAAGTGGTCATCCAATCTCTCCTTAAAAACCTCCAGTGATGGAGCAACCACCATTTCTGGTGGCAAGCTGTTCCACTGGTTAATTGTTCTCACTGTCAGGAGATTTCTCCTTAGTTCTAGGTTGCTTCTCTCCTTGATTTAGTTTCCATTCATTATTTCTTGTCTTGCCTTCTGGGGCTTTGGAGAATAGATAGACACCTCCCCCATTTTCTTTGTGGCAGCCCCTCAAATATTGTTCACCTGTAACCTTCCTGTTCATTAAACTAGACATACCCAATTCCCGCAACCGTTTTTGTATATTTTAGCCTCCAGTTCCCTGATCATCTTTGTTGTTCTTCTCTGCACCCTTTCCAGAGTCTCAGCATCTTTTTTTTTTTTTTTAGTAATCTGATGACTGAAACTAGATATAATATTCCAAGTGTGGCCTTAGCAGGGCATTATAAAATGGTATTAACACTTTGTGTGATCTTGATTTTATCCTTCTAGGATTGTGTAGGCAGCTGAGGCACACAATCCTGGCTCATATTCAAGAGATCCTCCATTAGGACTAGGAAAGATCAGGTCCACCCATGAAGACCCACTTAAAATGGACTTATTGCA